>JABTTQ020003151.1:0-239006 GCA_016081115.2 Rehmannia glutinosa | reverse complement strand
CTGTTTTTCTTTATCCTTTCTGTAGTTTTTGTTGAGGGGTTTCTGTGCTGTTTAGCAGAAAACCTCAGTTGGTAGTTCTGGCTTAATCTCTCTCCTTTTAATGTGGTTGGTGCTTCTCCTGTTGGGAGCCATACCCTTTCAGAGATTTGGCTGGCCTGAGGATTTATTATCTAGTTATTTAATTATCTATCATCTGAGCAAACTCAGGTCATACTGCATCACATTTATCTGTTTGTATGGCTACAGTTGGATGCATTGCTTGTAAAAATTAATCCTAAAGTTGCTGGATTATATGTTTGTTGCATCACAAACAACAAAACTTGTTGTAGTTCCACTCCCCCTCAAGTATGGATTCCTGATGTCTCAGAGAAACGGAAAAGATCAAGAACTGTTTCTTACGTGCAAATAGCTTCTAGGGCTGTCTTCTGTGATATGCTTTGCACCATCTGTCAGTAGGAAGATCGAATCAGATTATTATCATTGATTTCAGTGAATGGCATGGTGGTTGATAGCTGAGTGTGTCTTTGGAGTTGTTTTCCATTTTAATCTAATGTATATCCATTATTGGCCATACATTGATTTAGATACAATACGGCTTGTGTTTGTTTGACTGGTATCAAACTATCAATTTATGGAATTTTCACCTCTTTAGTAGAATTCAGTATCTTGCTCAAGTAACCCCCTTGATCCTGTTGCCTTACTGAAATTGCTTGTCAACTCTTGACACGTGTCTTTAGTACATTATCTATGGGATTATCATAGACATCTCACTTGTTTGTCACTTTGCTTGCAGCAACAACTTCAAGCTCTTATGGAAACCCTCAGCTCCACAGAGCCTCACTACGCTCGATGTGTGAAGCCAAACTCATTAAATAAGCCTCACAGGTTTGAGAATCCGAGCATCCTACACCAGCTGCGTTGTGGGGTCAGTATAAGCAAACCTATTGCCATACCAAAGCAAACCTTTTTTTTTTTTTTTTTTTAACTATGTCTCTTGATCTCAAGATGCTATTTTAATGTGGGTTGCCAATCTTAGACTCCAATTTAAGCTGTGAAAACTTTATCAACTTGTTGCAGCATAAATTGACTCATACAAGGGAATGGTTTTCAGGAATAAATGAATCTTGTTTAACCCAGTGCAGAAGTGCAAAGTGGCATCTGTACCATCCATTACGAGCAATTCACCTACAACCCATCTGCGAGTAGAAACCTCCTTAAGTGCATTCTGATTTCTGAATAAATTATGCTAATATCTTTCTGTTTTTGCGTTTGTCTTGGGACCTCATGTCATCCACTTAGATATATATCCTTCCATCAACAAGCGTCTGCTCTAAACCAAAAAGATATTCCTGCTGAAACTTGACATCTAATCAACATTTTACTGCTCCATGAAAACCAGCACTGTTCACAGGTCACGGGAGCATGATATTCTTTACCTTGCTACTGGAGTGGATGATTTCATGATAAAAGGACATACGTGAATGACAGTATGACACTACCACTGGAGCATAAAAATGTCATGAGATATTGGACTTGAATGGATGTGACAAGTTTTGTTATTCTCAAGAGTCATATGATATGCTCCTTGAGATAAAATATTTAATATTTCCCTATGATTCTATTTCCTGCTTCTATAGATGTAACAAGAGTAGTGGAGCTTTTAGCTCTATTGATAAATAAGAAAAACTGTGCCTCGTGTGTGCTAAAAATTTCTGCTGGTTTAACTCCTTGAAAGGGAACACGGATGATAGTGTAATGAACTACAATTGTCTTGATGGGATGTTATTTTCATTAAGTTTTTTCAATGTAAGTTGTAATAATTTGTATAATGTATTCTTCTGTCTTTCTGCAGGGTGTTTTAGAAGCTGTTCGTATAAGTTTGGCAGGCTACCCCACACGGAAGACTTACCATGAGTTTGTTGATCGATTTGGAATAATCGCTTTGGATATTGTAGATACAAGGTAGGGTTGAAGAGTTCTACTTTATTAATTTTGCTAAGCAATATGCTTTTCTAACTAACTTTCAAGTAAAGTTTGTGTATTTCAAAACAATGAATATTAAACTTGTTATCTTTGTTATCTTTCTGTCCTCTCATTCTCTTTCTCCTTCTAGTGCTTAGGCGGTGAATGTCTGTCGTGATCTTGGTTTTATATTGTAGGCTACTAATAGTTTGGCAGGCCAATTTCATTTTAATGGATTATATGTCACGTTATGAATGAGATTTAATGTATAGGTTGTGCTGATAACTGCAAACTTTGATGATATGTTGATTGACACTTAATTATATAGCAGTAATGTGTACTACATTGTAAATTTAGATGCTGCAATATCTCAAATTTTTGTCTTGTTTGTGCTTGTGACATATAATTTGCATTTTCGTTTTTCAAGTTGAATGTACTTGTTTAGGTTCATTTGTCTATTTTAATGTGTTTTCAGTTATGATGATAAAACCATGACTGAGAAAATACTGCAGAGATTAAAGCTTGGGAACTTTCAGGTTTGTTATGCCAAGAATCAGTTGTAAAGTTTTAGATTGATTTCTGTTAAGCATTGTGCATTTGTAGTTTTGGATGTTTTTCCACGTTTCTTTAATGTTTTTTAAGAGGGTTCAATTTGTCTTTTGCAGTTAGGAAAGACCAAAGTTTTCCTTAGGGCAGGCCAGATTGCTATATTAGACTCACGTCGAGCTGAGGTTTTGGATTCTGCAGCCAAGCGAATTCAGGTCGTCTGCGGACATTTGTTGCCCGCAAGGACTTTGTTACAAGACGTGTTGCTGCAGTTTCTCTACAAGCATGTTGTAGAGGTATTATCCGCATGCTTGAATTAACAGCTTCCAATTTTTTTTTTGTTTTTTGTTTTTGTCATACGTATTGCATAACATACTATTTGTGCATAAATTCTATGCTCAAGTCTTAGCTTTGCTAAAACTAGGCTGTTGATTGTCATTGTTGAGTAGTAAACTTGTCTAAGGACAAGGCTGATGAAATAACATTGATATTGCTTGTGATTATCAATATGTTGGGTTATGATGCTAAGAATGTAATCTCTTCATAATAGATGAAACTTGTCTAATAAGTTGCAGGCATAACTTTTTTCAATTCTTATAGTGGGATACTTAGTGCAATCGGAGGAACTTCTGTTCCTGTACATCTGTAATTTGCAATTCAAGGAAGTATGTTCTTTAAAATGTTTCCCCTTATTATTGCTAAAAATACTGCTACACCAAGTAGATTTAAGTGATATTTATGTAATTTTTGCTTGTGGCAGGCTATCTTGTTCGAAATAAATTTGCTGCTATGCGTGACACAGCTGCTGCCATTGTAATTCAGAAGTATTTACGATGCTGGCTTTTCAGAAGTGCATATAGGCAACTTCGCTTGGCTTCTGTTCTCATACAATCTAGTATCCGTGGTTTCTCAACCCGCCGGATGTTTTCATATAGAAAGGAAGACAGAGCTGCCACTCTTATCCAGGTGAATATTTTATTGTTGTTATTCGCCCTCGGGGTTTCATGTTGTATATGATATACTTGGTAAACATTCCTCTATAATGTTTTTGTGGTGCACAATCTTTGGAATTCTGTTTTGAGACCTACTAAGTTTCAGACCTTACTGATTTTTTTGTGACTCTGGGGTTTTTGTTCTTTAAGCTTTGGGAGAATTTAACGATGATTGGTTGTTTGACTATATGACTCTTTTTTGTCTTGTGCAAGATAGATGTATATGGCCTAATTTTATCAGGCATGGAAATTTTCGGTTCACTTTGACAAGAGTAGTATATAGAATAAAGCAAAATGTTGTTTAACAGTTTAGTGGAGACTGGATATGATTGTGACAGTAGTTTCAAATGACAGTATGCTTGGATATGCACGATTTAACGCTTTCGATTTGATATCGTGGAAGGAACCTGTTTCCTTATTTTGCTTTGGTTAATGTATTTATTGCTTTTGTTTGGGTATTCTGTAACAATTATCTTTTCTATCAGGCTCGTTGGAGGATGTTCAAGGTCCGGTCAATCTATCGTAATCGTCAAAATAGTATTATTGCGATACAATGTCTGTGGAGACAAAAGTTGGCAAAAAGAGAACTTAGGAGGCTTAAGAAGGTAATACTAAGTCGTAGTTGTCATTGTCCGTCACTGTAATTTGAATTTTATGTAGTCTGTTTGATTATTCTTTGAAGTATTTCATGTTCTATTGTCTGCATTTTCCTCTTTTGAAACTCAAAAGAAGCAAAATAGTGTCTACATGGGGCAGCAAACCTGCTTTACAGTCAAATTAGGTATACCTTTTGCTGACACTTTATGTATAAGTATGTCTTGCAAGTGGAATATCAGCATGTGCAACAATTTTTATTTTTCATTGCCTATGTATGGCAGCAATTGGTGTCGCCCCAGGTCAAAATTTGGTGCTTGGTCTGCTGTGATGTTAAAAGATTTGAGTAAACACACTATAGTTTTTGGCATAGCGGTTCTCTGCTATTTGTTTCTGTTGAGAATCATTTGAGCTTTTATAAGTAGGTTGCTGGATAAAGGTGCAGAGTTTATAGAATGGTGATCATTCATGTTTGAGATATCTGAGTTTCTCAATCCAGTCTTTAGAAGGCATGTTGGTCATCAACTGCAAATGTTTTGGAAATCTATATCTGTTTGTTCACAAATATACTGTCTGTATTTTTCTCGTATTAGATCGTTTTCAATCTTTATGCAGGAGGCTAATGAGGCTGGTGCATTGCGTTTAGCAAAAAGCAAGCTTGAAAAGCAGCTGGAGGATCTTACTTGGCGATTGCATCTGGAGAAAAAAATACGGGTACTATTTTGTGCAACTTTTATTGGATCAATGAATTCTGGAATTTATGATATTTTGTACTGGGCAGCTATAATCCCATTTTGAGCCGTTTGGGAATTGAATGAAATATATTTCCTTTGGTTTCTGAGACAGAAAAATTCTGCATTAGATTCCTGACCGTAGATGCCCGATATTTTTTCCTTAGCAATCATCCGTCTCTTATTTGTTTCTTTTCTATGTGTGTAATAAGGCCATTGACACGGACACCTCCAGCTTTATGATATTAATTTCTTAGAAATATTCTATCGACTTAATATTGATTCTTTACACTGCATTCTTCCTATCTGCTTGAATTAATACCCCACTATATGTGACATCTGGGTCGGGCATGTGTTCTTACATTACAATTATGCGTTTTTTGGAGTTAACCTTCAGTGTACATGTGAAACTTTTTATTTGATTGCGTATATTCTTATTATGGGATGTGTGTTTTAAGTTTTGATTTTTGAGTTGGGTTTTGGAATGGGGACAGTACTCTTTCCTCATGCATCGACTTTCTGTTTTTACCTTTGGAGTCACTTTCGTTGTTTTACCCATGCAAGTGTTCTCCAAGTACAAAGTAGGCCTCATTCTTTTTATTCTGATCTCTTGTTTGGTGTGCTTTCCCCTTAGCTTTGGTTAAATGGCTGATTTGATATGCAGGTGTCTAATGATGAGGGTAAATTAGTTGAAATCTCAAAACTTCAGAAGACTGTGGAGTCTCTGGCATTGGAACTAGAGGCAGCCAAACTTGCAACACTCAATGAGTTTAATAAGAACAGGGTGCTCGAAAGACAGCTTGAATTATCAGCTAAGGAAAAATCTGCTTTGGAAAGAGAAGTTGTTTCTTTGACCGAACTGAGGAAAGAAAATGCACTTTTAAAGGTAATTTTGTGCGAGCTATTGTTCGATCTCTTTAATACTGGTGATTTTGTCTTTTTTTAAGTTGAAGGTTAGTGATCAGTGAGTTGTAATTCTTGCCTGACCATTTGGTATTACTGTTAGTGATTAATGATAATTTCTGTCTGTATTTGCTTTTTGTCTATATTGTTTCAAGAATTACATTCTAGTTTTAATTCTTCTTTCAAATTTAAAATTTTGCAAACAAGAATGCACCATTGACATTTTTCATTGTCTCATGTTATATATATATATATATATATTTGTGAACTCATATCTTCAATTGAATGGCATTTTATGATTGTGGAATAGAGTTTTTGCCAAAAATTTGGGACATTTGTTTTCCCATCTTGCATCGATGTCTTTTGTTTTGCCAATAACCCTTTAACTAGTGTCCATGCTTCTGCTTGTATCCTGATTCTTTGTTTGACCTCCAAAGTCTTTTCCTGGTTAGTCTTAGGGGTGGCAAATCGTGTAATCGTGTTGACACAATAATGACACGCACGATAAGCTCAAACACGAACACGGCACAATAAGGGATTGTCAATCCGAATACGAAATTTTTCGTGTTGACACGGCATGCCACGATAAGTCAAAGAAAAAAGAAATTGATTAAGTTTGAACGATACAATACTACACGTTAATATGCAATAGCCAATTACACGATATTACACGACATTACACAATACAAACTACAAAGTGTCCAATAAAAACTTACAAAATATCAAGTTATCGTGTCACTAACAGGTTAACGTATCATTATCATTTATCGTATGTGTTTGAAAGCAGATCGTGTCAATAACACATTAATAGGTCATTAGCACGTTAATGTTCTATCTGTTATTTCTTATCGTGTTTAAACGAACACGACAGGTTAAACACTAACCCGTTATTTTCAGATCGTTTCGGTCGTGTCAAGAATTGCCACTCCTAGACTACTTAGTCTGGTTATTCTTATGTTTCCAACTTTGGTCTAGATTGCAGCTATAAATATTTTATTTTCCTGTTAATCCTGAAAGATCAAGAAAACATGAAATCCTGCTAATTGATTTTCTCATTAGAAGAACTTGTTAACTTCAATTATTTACTTTTGCAGAGTTCCCTTGATGCATTAGCAGAGAAAAACTCGATGCTGGAGTCTGAACTAGCCCAAACTAAAAAAGATGCAAATAGTACCATTTCTAAGTTGCAGGAAGTTGAAAAAACTTGTTTGCAACTCCAACAAAATATGCGAAGGTATTTTTTGAAAGTTTTGTGGAACTGCAAAGATTCAATGCCTCCCCCTTCTCAATTAATAAATATAAAATGACTAGTGTTATCCTTGTATCAGTATGGAAGAGAAGCTGTCAAATCTAGAGAATGAGAATCATATCCTGCGGCAGAAGACATTGAATGTCTCCCCGAGGAGCAATCGAACTGGGTTTGTCAAACCTTTCCTTGATGTAAGCTGTCCTTAGCCATCTTCCACCCTGTGGTGAAGTCTTACAAATAAATCTTTTTCAGCTTATGCGCGTCCAACTTTCAAACAAATAATTCATCAGAGATGAACTCTCACAATACAATTATGCTCATAATTTACACTTTTCTTTTGAAACAGAAGTTCTCTGGTGCACTTGTTCTTTCTTCTGCTGATCAGAAATCTTATGTAAGTTGTCTATAGTGGATGTTATGGGTAGCTATATTTCTGGTCTGAGTTTATTGTTATGATTGTTGCAGGAATCACCTACTCCATCCAAATTCATTGCAACGCTGTCACAAGGCTTTTCTGATTCCCCGCAGAACAAAGTCCGGATCGAAAGGCATCAGGTTTTTCTTCTCCTACTTTTAGTTAACATGGCATTATTCTAGCTACTCTCCTTGGGCCATTGATAATATTGTTTACAAGTGAAAAGTATCTTTAGCTAGGTGATTTTCTTCATTCAAATTTACATGCGTATGCAACTTTTAAGCGGTAAAAATGGTTGCAGGGGAACTTTGAAGTCCTTTCGCTGCATCAAAGAGAACTTGGGCTTCAAAAATGGCAAACCAGTGGCTGCTTGTGTCATCTACAAATGCCTCCTTCATTGGCATGCCTTTGAATCTGAGAGGACTGCTATATTTGACTTCATTATTGAGAGCATCAATGATGTTTTGAAGGTGACTTTCATTTAATCATAAAATTTATTGCATGAAATTCATTTTTTCTCGATTCCATCTCATTTCTGGAGTGTTCTAGTTTCTGTTTATAGTGTTTTATTAATATGTGCAAAGTAGTTCCTGAATTGTTTGAAGGAATAAGTGACTTCATGCAAGTTATAGAGGCTGTCTATCAATTTTAACCTTGTTAGAATTTATGATTGTTATGTTGAGGCTGCATGTGTGATATCTATTTGATCTTTAATGGTTGCTTCAGGACGGCGATGAGGATGCTACTTTGCCTTACTGGTTATCTAACACATCTGCACTTTTATGCCTTCTCCAAAGAAACCTGCGGTCCAATGGGTTCTTGACTGCTGGTTCTCAACGCTCTGCGGGGTCTACGGGGCTGAATGGGAAGCTTATGCAAGTAAGTTGGGAGTGGGATCCATTTTTTTGGCACAACAACAGTGTCACAGTTTAAGACTGTTTCTAGAGTTTGATAATTGATTACACTTAATATGATCTCATCTATTACTATTTATGAAGGGTGAGGGTCTTGGAGTAAGTTTTTGGTATGTTTTGTAATGAATGACAGAGAATAGCCCCATATAAGAAGTGGATGTGCATATAGTTTTTGTCTTCTTTCCGCTCCCATCTCTTTACACTTTTTTTTCTGCAATTTTTTTCTTTTTTCCCCTTAATTATACTTTTGTTTTTTCTAGGACTACTCGAATGTTGTCATTTTTTAACTTGTCGTGAATTAATATGCACACTTAAAAATAAAACCATATTATACAAGAATTTGATGGAAATGGATTTGATAGTGCAAAGTGTAAGAAGTGTAAATCGTTGTACACCCCATATAAGTATGAAATGGTGACACCCAGCCTAGGCTTTGCATTAGGGTATAGAGTACTAATAAAGTCAGTCGGTCATCAAAGTATGCAAAATTTTACACTTGATTAATTTGAAACTGACATATAGCCTTCTTTTTGCTCCACAGGGCCCAAAGTCATCTTTCAAATATCACGGTTTGGAGGATGGTCATATGGAAGCTAAATACCCGGCTCTGTTATTCAAACAACAGTTGACTGCTTGTGTGGAGAAGATATTTGGTTTGATCCGGGATAATTTGAAGAAAGAAATATCTCCACTATTGGGACAATGCATTCAGGTACTTTTTAACCTTTGCTCTCTTCTTTCGGCACTTGTATGTAATCTAGAGTTCAAAGATCAATTGATAGCAAGGCTTCTCTGTGCTACACTGCTACATCTCCGTGTATGCTTTGTAGATGTTTGGAACCATGATGTACCTTTGTTGAGATATACATGCTATCAGGGGGTTATAGTATCTGAAAATCTTCAGGCACTACTGCGGCCAATTTGGTATTTGCTTTCTGATTAACTGAGACCATAGGTATATGCAAACTGGAAAGAGTAAACTTTGCCTGGCTCACAGTCTTTGGGCTGCATAAGCTTTTAACTGATGGAAATCAATTTGAGACTGAGAATTTCTCCTCTTATTTAATGTTATCATTGTCTCATTTCTTTCTTCAGGTGCATTATTTGGTATATATTTAAGGAGTCTAATTACATCAACGGATTTTCTATTAGTGGAATACACAATAATAATTGTTTTTAATGATTTCTCTTTGAATTTGGGCATTTGTAATTGCATCTTTCTTTTTTTTTTTTTTTTTCTGTAAGGCACCGAAAAATCAAAGAGTTCATGGTGGGAAATCGTCTAGATCGCCTGGTGGTGTTCCTCAGCAATCACCAAGTAGTGAGTGGGATAGCATCATTAAGTTCTTGGATTCGCTTATGAGTCGTTTACGGGAAATTATGTATGTTACTTTCCTCTGATCCTTATTTCTCTCATTCTGTTTTCCATTTAGTTTATATATTCATTTTAAGCTGAACTGGATTTCCAGGTTCCCTCATTTTTCATCCGGAAGCTCACCACGCAGGTTTTCTCCTTCATCAATATACAATTATTTAACAGGTATTTTATCTGACTCTACATTATGATTTGCGAGCAAAAGGGGGAACCTTTGACTTAAATAATTGGCAGTCTTCTGCTTCGGGCGTGAGTGTTGCACATTTTCAAATGGTGAATATGTCAAATCTGGTCTGGCTGAATTGGAAAAATGGATAGTCAACACAACAGAGGAGGTATGTATGATTGTTTTGTTGACACAATCTATAACACAAATTAAACTCTTATGTTTTCCTAGCCTGAGTCATTATTGAATGCAGTTTGCAGGAACCTCTTGGCATGAGCTAAATTACATTAGACAAGCTGTTGGATTTTTGGTATAACCCATAGTTCTGCTTTATTTTTTATGATGTTGATCTTTCAATATGTAGTTACTGATGTATCTTGCTATTAAATTTAGGTAATTCATCAAAAGAAGAAGAAATCTTTAGAAGAGATAAGACAGGATCTCTGTCCGGTATGACTTCTGTAAAATAGTTCAAACATACTATTGCCCACATTCTTCTTCACATTTTCCTTGTCATGGATGACTTCATCGGATATCTTCTCAGACTAAATTTGCCTTCATTTAACAATCTTGGCAGAAACTGACTGTTAGGCAAATCTATCGAATAAGCACAATGTACTGGGATGATAAGTATGGGACTCATAGTGTGTCGAATGAGGCAAGTGTTTTGCATACACACACACACACACATATATGTTTTATTACAATTTAATACTGAGCAATGGTGGCCGCTCCAACCAAAATTCACAACCCCTCTCTTATGGCTCCATGTGTAAGTAGTGAAGGGATGGAAGATTGGGAATTTCCAGTTTAGCTGGTTACACGTCTTAAAGTTGCAACATACACTCCTCTTCATCTCTCTCTCTCTCTCTCTCTCTCTCTCTCTCTCTCTCTCTCTCTCTCTCTCCTTCTCCATATTTGGCTTCCATGTATCCTACCACTCTTTCATTCTTGAAGTACCAGGAAAGAAAATGCTAAAGCAAGTTTATAGTCTCATCACTTTTTAACTGAAACATTTGGAGCCATATTGAGCGGAAACCGGTCCAATAAGGTCTGAGCGGCCATGGCTATCGTTCCTTTTGTGTCGAAGTTTGTGAGTTAACCTTTTGTTTTTACCTTGTGGTTTTCGCAGGTTGTGTCTCAGATGAGGGACATTGTAAATAAGGATTCCCAGAATTTGTCCTCATCAAATTCATTCTTATTGGATGATGACCTTAGGTAAAAATATTATTATGTATATGCTATAGAAATCTGATCAACATGGCTTAGGGAAACGAGTGCCTCATTTTCTACTAACGGTAGCTTCAACTTTTGCACCTACTTCATGAATGAATCTTAACTTCCAAGATGTTTGTTAAGAGTTTGTAAGTTCTATCCTTGTTGCTGCTGTTGTGGCTAAGGTTCCTAACATGATTATATGTAGTCTGCATATTAGTGTTAGCATGATTTGCTTATCCAGTTACTTTTATCTTGGCAACATTTTGGCCTCTGTATTTCTGGCAGACTTGTGTTTGGCCTATGAATCTCTTGTAGAGTTGGCTTAGTTTTATACAAATGGAAAAAAAGGAAATTTAAGAAATTGAAGTGAAACATTAACATTGTGGAATCAAACAAGCATGAAGAGGAATTGTGATGCTCTACTTAGAGGGTGTTTGGCTGAGCTCATAAGCTCTCAAATGTGTTATAAGATATTTTGAGGAGCTTATAAACTCTCTAAACGTGTTTGGTAAAGTTTTTTAAAAAGATCTCGTAAGCTCCCAAATAAGATGTTAGGAGCTTATAAGTTCTTTTCAAAATATTTGGGGGTCCCATCTTATTTTCAAAATAGGGATAGTTACCAAAAAAAAAAAACCTTGAGGTTCGGGCTAATTACGAAAAAAACTAGAGGTTTTTTAAAATTGAAAAGAAAAAAAGCCTTACGGTTTGATTGCGTCTTACATTTATTCCTTCATAAGCAAAAGACATTTCAAATACCCTTATGATATTTATAGAAATATTACAGTTAGTCGATTACCCCCTTAAATTTAAGATAGAATCAAATTTGAGGGGACATTTTGTAATTTTGAAGCATCTCTGGGTTTTGTTGTACTTATCCCAAGCCTCAGGGTTTTTCTTTTTTGTAATTATCCCTTCAAAGTAAGATCTTATTCTAACAATCTCCTTTGACTTTGGTCGTTTCAATTACAAAAATGACATTCTAACATCTTATAAGCTCTTTCATCTTATTTTATCCAAACACTTCAATCACTTATTTTTAAAATAAGATCTAACATCTTATAAGGTCTAAAAGTATCTTATAAGATTTAGGAGCTTATAAGATCTTTTAAATAAGCTTAGTCAAACACTCTCTTAGTCTCCTTACATTTGTTGTAGCTTGCTTTAATTGCATATCACATTTGGGCTATATCATAACCATTTTCTTCTTTTGTACATTTATGACTCGGCATCATGCTATATACCATTCTAATGTATTGTTTTTGTTTCACTTTATGATCTTTATTGCAGCATTCCATTTTCCACGAAGATGTATATATGGCTATTCCTGCAATTGATCCTTCAGATATGGAGCTTCCAAAGTTCTTTTCTGAATACCCTTCTGCACAGTTACTGCTGCAGAATTTGAAGTAAATGATCCATCATTCAAATCTGTTCCGAGCAATTTTGTATTGAAGATAAAAAAGCACTAATCTTGGTTCTCAAGTGCCTTCGACGTTTGCATGGAATTGGAGAACTAGGCCATCTGCAAATTGATGTTGGTAGTCAAAAAGATGATAGAAAAGTTTAAAGTGACGTCATTCGATTCCATTAGCTGATACAGATCACACGCAGGTTAGGAAATGCAGATGTGGTTGTACAAAGTGTAGGTAGCAAAATTTGCTCAAAAGGCTAAAGTAAAATTTTGTCGAAGCTTGGCCCGTTTGAGTTGCTGTACATTATTCGTTTTGTTGTTAATGTGATATGCTGTATCATTGTCATGTTTGTTTTGTGACAATATCTGGTTCCCCATTTCACCTGCTTTTGTGATGTTAGGCATTCAAAGGAATGCCTGCAAGTTAGTGGCCACTGCTCACCATTCTAATTTATTAGGGATCATTACAAAAACCATCTCTAATGTTAGCCTGATTATATAATACTCCAGCTATCTTTCAGAGTTACAAATCTTTCCGTAAGGTGTTACATACATGCCCTTGAGGTTTGATTTGCCTAACAAATACACCTCTCCAGAGGGTACAATTTGTAATATAGAAACAAATGTCAAGGGTATCTGTAATTTTGAAAGATAACTGGATTTTTTTTCTGTAATTAGGCAAAACTTCAGGGGTCGTTTTGTAATTATCCTTTTATTATATCTGTATTTTTCTCTGGGTCTTGATATGAAATTCTGCATCTGCATGGAACTATTGACTTTATGAGTTATAGTATGACTACAACCATTCGATTACTTGTGGATGGTGTTTGTGTTAAAACGCCGTTGGGTTTTTGAGGTTGGCATTGAAAAGTTGTAAAATTGGTTTGACTGAAAATACAGGGAAAATGGAGCAAGAAGAGAAAGAAAAGATATAATGAAAACAATTAGATAGGCTAGTTTCATTCATTAGTTGAAAGAGACTGGTAAATTATTCCAATGCTTTGCAGCTTGAAAACCTTGCCCTAATTCTTTGAAGGACGATTACAAAAACTACAAAGATTCTAGTCATTTATCAAAATTACAAATCTTCCCTTTAAGGTGTTACAACTTACAAAGACTCCCTTTGATGTTTGTATTTATGAGTATCCTCTTGATGGTGCACTTTGTAAAATAAAAACAAATGTTAGAGGTGTCTGTAATTTCTCATATTAATATACAATGCCATCACAAAAACTGATGAGTGATGACCACATTCACTTATCATCTTCAACACAAAAATGAGTATGCAGACATCTATCTATCAAGATGTCTTTGCAGCTAATTCATTCAAATTGGAACAAGTAACACCAACAGAAACACACTGCTGCAAATCAGCCAAAGAAAATGATCTCAACGATGAGAAATCCTTTCTAGATGAAGAAACAGATAATGCTTGCTTCTCAGTTTCGGAGTTGTTCATGGCTACGGCTAAAGCCAAGTTTGTTCGGCTCGAAGAAGTGGTGACCCTCTTCAATATGCCACCTCCATTGCTTCTCAGAGGGGAACTACGTGCCTTGTTGTCCCAGATGAGATTGCACGCGAGAAGGTTTCTGCGTTTTCTCATGTACGCGTTGTTTGGCTTCGCGATGTCCTTTATGGAGGACGACGAAGACGCGTCTGCTAAACTTGCAAAGGACTTGGATTTGCCATTGTAGAATCTTGATATGCCTCTCCTGCCATTCAGCATATATCAGATTGTGAGGCTTCAAGAAAATAAGGGATAATTACAAAAACACCCCAGAGGTTTGGGCTAATACAAACCAGCCCACAAGTTTTTAAAAATTGCAAAGGTCCCCTTTATGTTTGATTTTGTCTTACATTTTCCCTTCATAAAGACATTTCAAACCCCCTCCTAATATATATATATAGAAATATTAGGACTACCCCTAAAATTTAAGACAAATCAAATTTGATGGAGCTATTTGTAATTTGAATTTTTTTAACTAGCCTAAACCTCAGGGGTGTTTTTGTAATTTATCCCAGAAAATAATGATGCTCAAGAAATTAAAACTTTTAACCCCTGAAATTTCATATTTACAGAAACCCCCTGAATTTGATTCCAACTTACAGTTTTACCCCTTCATAAAAAAATATTTCAAACACTCCTTTACATTTATAAAAATATTACAATTACCCTATACATTTAAAACAAAATAGAGTTTACGTAATTTCAAAACTTCCCTTAATTATCACCCCAAATTATATTTATTTATGTTGATGGTTGTATATTGGATGATAGAAAAAGGATCTCAATAATGAATTGCATTTTAAGCACAAACCAAAAACTGATTGAAGAGTCCTTATACTAAATATCTTTTCTATTTTCATATTTAAAGGAAAAAAACCCCAAATCACAGCACTGTCAGTTTCTATAAAACAGGAAATCCAAGAAATACATTTATTTATTAACTTTTGGGCTATAATAATTCCAACCATAAAATCAAGGTGTAATGCCTATAATTATAGATCACAAGAAAAATAAATCTAAAATTAAAATATCAAAAAAAAAAAAAAAACCTAACCTTATAGGCAAAACTTCCTCCAAGGCATCCATGGCATCCAAGGGCCCTTTAAAAGAGCTCTGAACCTCTTCACCATCTCCTGATAATTTCTCCTCAGAAATATCACTGTTTTTCCCTATTGAAGAAGATGATGATTCATCTGAACAACAAACATTCTTAACATCCTCAAAAACAACCTTTTTCCCCACCAAAAATTTCTCATCTCCACTGTAAATCTCACCACCCTTGTTCATAACTCTTGTAGGCATATTTGTAATATATAATTTCAAGAAAACCAGAAAATCTTGGAGAAAATTAAATTTAAAGAGAAGGGTTTATTTTTTTTCCTACATTAAAGATGGGATCTAAGTCCTAAGAGAAGAAAGAAAGGAGTATATACTTGAGAGAAAAAAAAAAAAAAAAAAGGAAATTATTTTAAAGCAGATATGGCTAGGGCAGCTACTCCGTTATATTTATTATAGTTTTGTGTGTGTTGATATGGATCACTAGGGAGAAAAGTTAAAATTAAATATAAAAATGTTACAAGCAATACCAAAAATTTAATTAGCTTATCTTGGATCTTAACGACAAAAGACAGGAAAGTCTTAACAGAAGGATTGAATTGAATATTCTCTGTAGATGGATATACCTATATCTATATCTATATCTATATCTATATCTATATCCATATTCCATATTATCTTAAAGGTGTGAATGTTTCTTAGAATTTTTGATTTGACAAAAATTTCCATTTGACATGGAAAATTTAAGGGCAACTAAGTAATTGGATATTTATTTGGCTTATATTTGTTCAATTACAAGAGAAATGACCTTTTATATTCTACACATCAAAAGTATTATTCTTTCATCTATAACTCTTAAAATATTCCGAATATTAAAATAATATTAGTTTCATATTAAACTACACTTTGAGAGATTTCTAACCATATGTCATAAACATATATAAGGATTTCACATGAGAAATTTTCAACCTTATAAAGTTCAAAGACTATGTAGAATTAAGAATTTATGTTTTCTTATAGTTTTGTTATTTATTTAAACTTTTCTAAAATGTTCATTTATATTCATTTTTCTTTCAAAAAACCAAAAATATATTTTTAAATCTTAAACTAAGAACACTTTAAATTTCTTATAAAATTATTTTCAAATTAAAATTTGGTTTCAATAAATCGTCATGATATATTCTAAAAATATATCGTTATAGAAGAGAATTTTAATTGTTTAAAGTTTAGTATGATGAAAAATTGTATATTTCTTATATTTTTTTAATTGTTTCAATAATTAAATATGTCTATTATAATTTATAAGAAACATATCAAAATACAATAGACATGATAAGAAAGAATAAAATAAAAAATATTTTAGTGGTTTTGATATTTAATAAAAAGTAGACAAAATACATAATTCCTCCAAAGGTCGAAAAACTCCCTCAATTAGTAATATGTAATTTTAAAAATTAATTTTATTTATGGTTGTTAAATAAATAATATTGAAAACAAGAGAGTTTCTTATTTTATTTTTATTTAAATCCCAAGCATATTTTTCTTTAATTAGCCATATCAAAAATAAAAATTATAAAATAAAAGGAATGAGATTAACATGAAAAAAATGAGAATAAGAACCAAAACAAGTTTGTCGCAACAAAAATATTTACCTTTTAAATTCTAATTATATGTGTTAATATGAATTTTATTTAATTTTTTATATCTTACATTATAATTTTGAGTTTCTAATTTATTTTTTTTGAATATATTATGATTTCAATCTTTTAATTGTTTTACTTCCTATAACATAAAATAGGAAGTGCAAAAAAATGTTAAACATTATGTATAAATATATTTATATAAAACAATATGAGAAAAACTTAATAAAAAAAAAAAAAATCCATATGTAGTAAATTGACATTTATGATAAAACATGAATGTCATTTGAAAATTACACCCTTAAAAGGTTATAAGTTTAACATTTCAAGATGATATATATATTTATAATAAAAACATGTACCAAAATAATTAAAGTTTAATAAAATGATATGAAAAAGTGAAACAAGAGCTAAAATCGGATTAAGTCTAAAAGATCATATATGATATGCAAACAGAAAAAAATAAACCTATCTAACATATACAAAGTTAACATTTGTTAAGAAATTAATATATTACTTGTTGGGATTTGGTCCAAAGATCCCGCCCGCAATGGGCTTTAAAAGAGAGGCGGCGCGCCCGCGATTCGAACTCGTGAGCGGGATTGCATAGTTAAAGGATAGCTTAAAGGATATGATTTGGACTACCTATACCAACAGATGCATCTTCTTTTCTTTTCTCGCCCATTACATGTAAAACTCCGGGTTAAGCGTCTTGGCCTGGAGTAGACATGGGATGGGTGACCCCTGGGAAGTTTTCCGAGTGCGCGTGAGTGAGGACAAAACGCGCTAGAAAAGACTCGTGTTGGTTTGTGGGGACACGTCAATCCGAGTAGCGCTGAGAGGTCCAACAATCGTATCGAGCAGTCACGAGTTCGAATTCCCTTGGAAGCACGCTGCAGTGAGGTTGCCGGAGCGGTGGAACGAGATGTTGGCGCAGTGGAGGAGAAACGGACCAAAATCAAGGTAGGTTGCCGGATGGCGGAATCGAGGTAAAATAGACTGAATCGAAGGTGTAGGTTTCGGTGACCGGAATCAAGGGTAGGTTGCCAGGTGGCGGAACTCGGGTAAAATAGACGAACTGGTGTAGGTTCTTTGGGTGGACCAGGCCGAAGGGTCGGTTGTCGTGTGGCCGCAATCGAGGTAAATGCCATCGAACCAAGGTGTAGGTTCTTTGGGTGGCCGAATCGGTAGGGTGGCGTGACGCGACGCGCGAAGAAGTTGGCGTTAGAATCGGGAAGTTTGGCGGACGAGGTTGCCAAACACTTGAGTCGAGAAGATGGCGGCGGGAGGGGGATTGTTGGGATTTGGTCCAAAGATCATCCGCAATGGGCTTTAAAAGAGGCGCGAGGCGCGCCCGCGATTCAAACTCATGAGCGCTGGATTGTAGGGATGGCAATGGGGGGACGGGCCGTATGGGACATACCATCCCCGTCCCCCAATCCCATTTCAAATACCATCCCCGTACCATTCCCGTTTTGGGCATCCGTGCACGGATGGGAATCCCCGTTCGGGAACGGGTCCCCGCGGGGATTCGGGGTCCCCGTTTTGTATTTTTTAATAAAAAATATTGTTTTTACTTAAAGTAGTTAATAATTAAAATAGATAAAATATCATGAATCACTAGCTAATCTTGTAATAACTCCATAATATAAAATACTTTAACAAATTGAGCTAAATACAATAATTTTCGAATACAAAATCTTGTATTTTTAAAAATTAAAATCATTATAGTATAAAACACATATTTTTTAGGGTTTAATTTTATAATTTAATAAAATAAAAATATAAACATAATTAATATTAATAATATATATGCATATATATATATATATATATATATATCGATGAACGGGGGACGGGGATGGGAATCCCCGTTTCATCTAATCGGGGCGGGGACGGGGGGGGATGGGACGGGGGATATAAATACCATCCCCGTCCCATCCCCAATTTTAAAAGGGGATCCCCATCCGCTCCCATCCCCCGAATTAATGTCGGGGATTCCCCGTCCCAATTTACTCGGGTACCAACGGGGATGGTTCCCCATGGGGATTTTGCCATCCCTCTTGGATTGCATAGTTAAAGGATAGCTTAAAGGATATGATTTGGACTACCTATACCAACACAGATGCATCTTCTTTTCTCGTGCCCATTACATGAAACTCGAGGTTAAGCGTCTTGGCCGGGTAGACATGGGATGGGTGACCCCCGGAAGTTTTCCGTGCGGCGTGAAGTGAGGACAAAACGCGCTAAAAAAACTCGTGTTGGTTTGTGGGGGCGATCGTCCAATCCGAGTAGCGCTAGAGGTCCAACATTACTTAAATTGTTTGTAATTCAAATACTAATATAACATTCATAACAAACTAAGTAAATTAAATAATTACAATAAATTAAAGTGAGAACTAAGAATAAAATATATTTTAAAAGAAATGGTTAATTTGACATTAATGAGTTGAAACGCCAAAGTAATTTTAAGGGTTAATTTCATATATATAGACAGTTCGAGATTAAATCAAATGAAAAATATTATAAAAAGTTGAAAGAATAAAAGTAAATAGTTAAAAAAATGTGTGTGTCATAATAGCTTGAAATTCTAAAAAAAAAAGGACTTTCATAGTATGTATAATTTGACATTTTGGTAAAATACCATTCATTAAAAAGTACACATTTATGACTTATAAAGATTCAAGAACAAAAATAATTATTATAAAATTCGGTAAAATTATTCTTATTTTTACAAAATGAAATATTATGAAAAAATTGAAACTAGAATCGAAATGGAAAGTCACTTATGTATGTGAAATTGTATTAAAATAAATAAATGAAATAATATTATTTAATATGAAATAATTTGATATCTATGTCAAAGTTTAATATTTCTTAAATTACATGTTAATTCAGTGCCAATATAATATTCAAAATACTATTTATGTATCAAATTTCTCAGAAAACCATACAAAAATAAATTAGAGTGGAGTGACCATGATTAATGCTAAGTAATATGAATTCTTCCTGGCATAAAGAGGCATAAGAGAATAGTTAAGGGTTTTTTACAACTTGATATCTAAATTTTTGGCGACTATATTTCTTATTTTTGGCGACTATATACCTTTTTCGCAAAAAAGACACTAAAAATGGATTGATAATTATAATTTATAATAAATAATATGATTTTGTAAACGAGATTAAAAGAGATCAATTTTAAATGTACATTCTCTTCAAACAAATATAGATTAGTTTTATAGTATACTAATAATAATTGCTATTTTCTTTCCTAAAAAAAAAATAATTGCTATTTTCTTGACTATACGTCTTACAAAATCCACTAACTATGTAAATTTTAGTATGGACCAAAATAGCCAAATTCAATTGCACATACAAACTCTAATATCATAACGTGTCTTTCTAAAATTTTATGAAATTTAAAAAAACTAAACTAGTTTTTAGTTTATTATACAACTTTTAAAATCTTAAGTGTTTGCAATAATCTTCAAACATAAACTAAATTAGTATTATATTTAATTATTAAAGACTGACACATGAAAATTGTTACCTTATTTTTCTTTCATAAAATTATCTTTGGTTTTATTATTTATTAGGTGAAGTTATTCTGCGAGCAATTGAATAGAGTTTCAAAACTCGATTTAGACTTATCATTTTTCATAGTTTTATTTAATACCTAACTCTCGATGAAAATAATGGATTAACATATATATTAGGTTAATGTTTATTATTTCTAAGACAAAGAAAACATGAAGACTAAAACTTTAAGTTTAAGTGTTATGATAAAATATTGACTTTGTTACTAGAATTAAAATAATATATGGAACAAGTTTTTCTTTACATATATATTATATTGTAATTTTATTTTTTAATTATTTAATCAAAGAACTGAAAGAGAATAAAAGAAGTAAGCACGAGAAGTATAAGAATTTGATTAACCTTTATTTTATTTATTTGAATTGAATAGCATAACAAATAAATTGATGACTTTATGTTGGATTTTTGGTATAAAAGTTAATTAATTAATTTGATAACTTGAGATTTATTAATTATTAGCTTATGAATTATAAGCTAAATTGCTTGTCTTATTATGTGAAATACATCCAATGCTAAAAGAATTCAAAGATTAGTTAAGAAGAAAATACTTTTCTAGCCATAAAAATGAAATAAAAATGTCGTTGTAAGCTAATATAAAACTTATATTGTTGTTAAACTAATCTTAAATATTTTTGTTGGATTGAGTTTTTGAAAATAATTATTCAACAATTCATCGATCTATAATTAAAGTAAAGAAAATATATTAAATACTTTGTAATATTTAAATTTAATTAATATTCATTTATTAATAAATCACTTTTTAATATTTTATTATTAATTAATAACATTATTAAATAATATAATTATTTAAGTAAAGTCATGTGGATCACGTCACGGCGACGTGTTTTTTACTAGTAATAAAAATGGTGAGATAATTTTTTTATCCCACCCACCTAATTACACAAGTGTCCACACTTCTTGGGGGCTTATGAACGTCGCATCACTAGTAATGAGACTAGTCCTCTCAGAAGAAGATGGTCAACCCCAAACCCACACACCAATAGTAGTAAGGGGTGTGCCGGGCTTATGGGCGTCGCTTCGTTAGCAATGAGACAAATCTTATGCGGAGTGCCCAATCCCAACCCATACACCAACGGTAGTTAGGGTATTCGAACCCGAGAGATTTTTTTTTTCTTGTTTGAGGAAAAAGTTTAATTTAGGTAGTGTTGTTTGTCTAAAGATGTAATTGTACTAAAATTGAATGATTAAGTAAATTCTTGGATGAGAGGCAGCTGTGTGTTGGCTCATGTTTCACTAAATTATATCCAAATACATTGTTTGTATCTGGTCAACATACTGCTCCTGATTCGTCCAGTGGCTGCACCAAACCAAATCAAGTTTTTTTTTTCCTTATTGGAATAAATTACAAAAACTACAAATAAAATTTAGCGTAATTAAAAAAACAGTTATTTCACAAAATTATAATTATATTTTGATGTATAGCAAACACTATCTTGAGGATGTTTGTTTTTGTTTCACAAATACTCTTCTTAATAGTTGTAATTTGTAAAACATAAATAAATGTTATTAAGGTGATATTTTTAAATTCAAAAAAATAATTGAGTTTTTGTCCGTAATTATATTGAATTTCAAAGTTTTTTTTTTTTTTTTTTTGTAATTTTTCAAAAATCGAGCCAACTTTCAAAATTACAAAAAGTCCCTTTATCTTCGAGCTGATTACAAAAAAATCAGAGGCTTTTAAAAATTACAAAAAAAAAAAAAAAACTTGAGGAATGATTCCGCTTACATTTTTTCGTTCAGGACAAAATATTTTAAAAAAGGCATAAATTTCTAGAAATATTAAAAATTTTCCTTTAAATTTAAGATATAATCAAATCTGAGGAGGTTAGTATAATTTTGAAATATCTATGGGTTTTTTGTAATTAACCCAAATCTCAGGGGGCTTTTGTAATTATCCCTTGTTTTAATTCATGACTGGTGCTGAGTAGCTGCATCTGTTCAGTTCCAATGGTAGTTACAAACTGACAATTTACCCCTCTCTTGAGATCAAATTTCAAACTGCTGGCCAAACAATATACATTAGCTGTTGATTGAAGGGAGACAACCGTCGAAAAACAAAACAGATGGACCAATTAGAGAATGATGGAAAAATGTTGATGAAAATGGGACAATTAATATCTGCTGGCCACCAACAATTAATGTGACTTTCCTTTTCATTTCAACTTAATACTTATTCCAAACTTATCACCTCAATATTTCAACCACAAAATAGTTGTAATTTGGTTGGATATTAGCCGACATTGCAAAACCTTTCTTTTAATTTCGTGTTTCATCTTATTAATTTCTAGTTTGTGATAGAGGCTAGTTTTTGTTAAATTTATGTTTAAGTATTTATATTATAGAATAATTACAAAAACTCCCATGAGGTTTAGCCTAATTACAAAGAAACTTCTTTATCTTTTAAAATTAGAAATACCTCCTTACAGTTGTTTCTCTCTTACAAACCACATTTTCAGAGAAGTGCATTTATTAGATAAATACAAACTTGAAAAGGGTGTTTATAATAATTAAAAAAGGTATTTGAAAGTTTGAAAAATGATAGAATCTTTTTGTAATTAAGCTAAAATATTAGTAGTATTTCGGAATTGTTTCTAATTTATATACTTGATATTTGATAAACAGTTATGAAATAGTATGAGACGTAACAACAAATATCCAAACAGATGGAATTGGAAAAAGAAAAACCTTGTACCAACCCCCAAGGATACAATTATCTGAGTCGGGTCATCAAGTCATGTTTGGGTAAATTTTGGATTATGTTAAAAATACGTTAAAAAATTAAATAAAATATAGGATATTATCTTTTAAGACAATCTGGCAACAACGTGTCGAATTCATATTAGTTAAGTCTTGTTTGGATTTTTTTCAAGAATCTTGATTAAACTCGCTGGTATGTTATCGTGTTCTATCAACCACTAATCTAATGTGACAATAATCTATAAAGTCATAAAGATGAAAGTTTGAATTATCTATTGTGGGCCTACACTTGGCTAAGGATAAGATTATAAGATCTTTGCCTTGCTTTAGTCTCTCCTCTCTCCTCCATAATTCACCCTCTCTTCAAAAGTAAGATTAAAAACAAAATAAAGATAAACAGCAAGTTGACCTAAAAAACCGCACATGGTTTCTGTTGAATATGATTGATTTTAGAGTCCAACCTAAATCAAGATAAGATGCATTAACTTCTTCAATTTAAATTTTAATTAAAACTTTGTTCTCAACAATGATACATTAACCTTTGAGAAAGTCTCATGTATTACCGTCTGGTTGATTTAATTCATAACACGAATCCAGTTCATATTATAAATCAAAGCAAGTTATATTCAAATTTAAATTAGTAGCTAATTTTGAGTCATTTTAGGATACATCTCATAAAATAAATTGGTGAGACCATCTCATATGAGATTTTGTCTTAATATTTTTGCTAAACCAAATTTAAACAAGAAAAATGTTAAAAATATTAAAATTAGATGGAAATATTTCCTTTGTCACAAGTAGATCTACCAAACTAGCGGCCCGATGATAGACCGAATGAAATGATGATATTGTCAGCCAAAAAGAAGCGATTTATTTGGCCATTGGCGTAGCTGGGGGCCAACCCGCCCCCTGGTCCCTCCCACCATTTTTTAATATTTACATGGTTTCTTTTTGTAGTTTTTATCCCAAGACACCCCAATTTCGTTTGTCATTCTAGCCCCATTTATTTCCTGACTACACCATTGTATTTGGCCATGCTCGATCCAAATCGGTCCGATTTTTCATGTGCATTTCATGGTTGGGCTGGGCTTGAGCCTAAAAATGGCGACCATATAGAAATCTAGATCGGTCTACCGCAATCCGATTTTCTTTTGGCCTGGGAGCTAGCACCAGATCGACCTGATCCGAATCATTTGATAGCTCTAGTCACAACTAACCTATTTTATAAAATTTAGAGAGGGTTCAAGGAATTTTTCGGCATCATAATACTATCATTTAAACCCTATCTTAATCAAATTTATTGAGTTTAAAATCATTTGATTATAAAATAAAAAACCAAACACTTCACATGATTTACTGTATTTTTTCACTCAGTATTTCTAGTTGTCGGTATCATTTGTAAATATTAAAATAAGTGAGAAACATTAATCTTTCCTCTAAAATAATTAATAATTTCAAGGGTTTAATGCGAAGTCACGTGTCACTAGTGATAAGGCTGTTGGGCCCACTCCAGAAAAATATGAGTAAGAATTGGGCCAGGATCCAATTTCAAGGCCCACACCAGAAACGAAACTTTGAAAACGAGAACTGTGGCTGTCAGGATATGATACGACCACGTTTCATTAAAGCAGTTGGGAATTGTCACCAGATAATATATTCTATAATTCAGTCACATGGTGATGAGTCACCCATTTGTACGGAACATAAAGAATTTTTAAGAATTTTTATGATTATAAATTTATAATTTGCTATTTTATATTATATGCTGCATTATTTGAGACACACAACTGGAATTATTGAATTCAATAATGACAGATAGTATCTGCTACACTGAGATAAGAGAAATGCGGGGAAAGTTAATTAGGATTATAATTTAGTTATTATTGAAATTATAAATACTTCATTAAAATTTGTTTTTTTTGGAAATACGTCACTTGTTGTGAGATGTAACACATTAATTAATTAGGGGAAATATTGTCTACTCCAAGTCTCTAAGTGATCTACTATTTCTATTACCAATTTGTTTTTAGGATGAAGCACTCACTTTAGGGGTTTGAACTCTCTCTCACATTGGATACACTTCACGTGTGTGAGACGATCTGACAAATCCCCCGAATTTAATATGGTATCGATCGAAGATACCCATGCTCGGCCCAAGATGAGCAATCGCATAATGTGATGGAGCATTGAGGATCCTGTGTTGATAATTAATGAATTAATGGACTCACAAGTGAGAAGGGTGTGTTGAAATATGTCATTTGTGAGTTGTCAACATTGATTAATAGGAAAAGATAGTCTATTTTATAAGTCAAGTGTGAAGACACCTCCTATTATAAATTGGTTTTAGGATGAAACCTCGGCTCACTGGTGGCAATTCTCTCCTATATTAGGTATCCCTTCATATGTGAGGCCTTACTAAGTCCCCTGAATTTAACAAAATATAACACAAAAAAATATTAATGTGAGATTTGTAATATTTTAGATGATATTTTTGGGGATTAATTACAAAAAGTAGCCCGATGTTTGACCAGTGTTTTGAAAATTTCAAAAATCCCCTTGAGGTTTAATTTTTGTGTTACAATTTGCCCGATTTATTAGCAAAAACATCTCAAACACCACCTTCACATTTTCAAAAGATACAAAATTGTGGTACCTCTATGGCATCAACACCAATAAAGCATCCTATTACATACAAGATAATGTAACATATCAAATTATCAATGAAGAAATTTTATTACTTCACAAATGGGCAAATATACGAAAGTTTGTGTAACTCAAAAAGAAAAAAAAAAACATACAGTCCTGCTATCAATAGCAAAAAATATGTGCTCTGAAAGTTTGTGTCTAGTATCTACACTAGAGCACTGGTGGAGGCAAGGCGGGCCATTCTGGGCCTCGGCCCAAGCCTGTCACCGGCCCAATACTGTTAAAAATTAAAACAAAAAAATAGTTATAGCTTATATGATTTCCTTAACAGAAAGTTGATTCAAGATTGAGCATGGTATTTAGCAAGCTTTGCTAGTACACCAATTGCCAATGAGTTAGTGTACGTTGTTGGTTCAGTCATGGCCGAATTGGAACGTTGATCGACAAAATTATCGTTCTTATCGGGGCCGCCAACGATGGCGCCGGTTAGCTCATTAGGGTTGGATGCATTAGTGTTGTAATAATATACAAAGCTCATAGGGCAGTTAATGACTTTATTTGGAGACATTTTGGGGACAGAAGCACCCCTGTGGTGAGCATGTGTTGGGGGCTTATTACCAAATCCAACCATGTATGACATTCTTCTGGGATTCTTGCCTAGTAGATAATCCATCTGCAGTTTAACTTAGATTTATCAGTACAGATAAGAGGAGCTAGCCCAGCATAAATGAACTTGAGTTAACAATCTTGAAGCTAATGTTCTAAAAACCGGACAGGTGAGTAAACCGGTCTTGAATTTTGCTACCGGTACACGGTTTAACGGATCGGTCCTGTTCTCAACGGGTCTGATGAATATTAAGTACAATTTATTTATGTTATATAAAATAATACGTGATAATTACAAAAAAAAAAAAAAAACCGAGGTTCGGACTAATTGCAAAAAACCCAGAGATTTTGAAAATTGCAAAAACCATCGAGGTTTGATTATGATCATTTTCCCCACCCATAAGTAAAAAATATTTCAATAACTCTGATATTTTCAGAAATATTATAATTACCCTTTAAATTTAAGAATAATCAAACTTGAGGTATTATTTTTGTAATTTCGAAATATTTCTGGGTTTTATTGTAATTAGCCTATACCTCTGGATTTTTCTTGTAGTTGTGTAATACATTAATTACTAATGTGATATACTTTAAAAATGGAAAATACACATATAACCAACTAAAATAAGCTCAAAATCCAAAAAAAACTAATAAATGTAACAAAATACCAAATTTTAGAATATAAAATTATAAAATTGATAAAAATCGATTTTTACTAGTTCAACTGATTTTGTCTCGTTATGATTGATTCAAAAAAAAAGGTCTCGTTATGATTGATTCAACCTGTTTTGACCGGTCCAACCACAAACACATTTTTTTGGGGTGAAAAAACGGTCCAACCCCGTTCCCAGTTGAACTGCTGGTCCTGTCCAGTTTTAAAAACATGGCTTGTCTACGATTAATTTGAATGTATAGAGATTGAGAATTGTTTTTCACCTGTTGTTTGGCAAAGGCAATTAAACGGGCCGAACCAAATTTCTTGTTGCCACATATGACTTGTTGTTTATGTCTTGCAAGAATATCACCATAGATACTAAACAAGAGTGCAGTGCCTGTCACATATTGGGCATTAGCTCCATCTCTTTGAACCAATCCTCCTGTTGAGTTTATGACACAATGGCCCAAATATCAGTATTAGTAAGGGAGTATTTGCAATAACTTATTAGGCGAAGTGATTTATTATAAAGAGAAGCGAAAAGTGGTTGAGAATCGGAAAGGCTGGTTGTGTTCACAAAAATTGATCAAGTTAAAAGATAGTGTGCGCAGTGGCGGATCTATGTAAGATTATGGGGGTATAGTTGTATCCCCAAATTTAAAAATCCCACAATAATATTTAGTAAAAATAATAATAAAAATAAATCAGTACCCTATTTTTACAAAAAAAGAATTAGAAAATCCAAATAAAATAATACAACTCCCCAAAATAAAATTTTACTCCTCTTATTCACAATAACTGTCCTTTTGACACATGAATTTTTTTTTCAAAAAGAATGTCTTTCTCACATTTCAAGGTTGGTGAACAAAAGATTTCCCAAATTACCCTTAAATGTATTGTTTTCCAACTAACACTAATATCTAAATTTGCTTGTTCCAAAATGGCATTTATTATTAATTAAGGGTATATTTGGTATTTTAATATAATCCTAATATGTGTGTTTTTTCCTAAAAACACTTATTTTGAATAGGAGGGAGTAAAAATTAAAAGTTGACTTAACAACTTGAATAAATGAATCATGGCAAAAGTCAAAACCTACAAAAATAAAAATATCAAAAAATAATTCTAAAAATATCAATAATGTTACCAAAACTATGTTTTATAGTCTCTTGTTTCTTGATTACTCTAATTATTTCTTTTATATTTGTGTATTAATTTTTCATATATGGTTACATGATCAGTTTTTACAAAATTTTAAATGGTGTTTTGTTTAAAAAATAAACAATATTTATGTGTATTTTTTTAATATATATCGTACTCCCATTTTCAAAATTCTGATCCGCCACTGAGTGTGGGGTGAACAAATTGTAAAAATGTTTTGTTTGTGTGTAAAAGTTAAACCGTAAGGGAGAATAAATTTTTTAAAGCAACCATTCCCGCCGCTTTTAGATTCCGATTGTAAAAACACTACAAATTTTTTTTTTTCTCGTGGCAAGCTCACTAAAAGAGAAAATTAATGTTTATCCAAAAAAGAATTGTAGGTAATTATTAACATAATCAGTAAAGTGTAGGTAAATATTTACCAATAGAATCTAAAACAATGTCGGTAGGTATATCTCACAGGTGAATTTAAAAATTATGGTGATTTTTTGGTAATTGGTCGGTACAGTTTGGGAGAAAAATAATATTTTTATTTTCGTCTATAAATTATGTCGGTAAATTGGAAGTTATTCTTTTTGTAGTGAAGGTGACAATCACTTCTTTTTTTTTTTTAAGGTGTTTGCATCTTTGAGTTTCATATGGACCTATGGTAGATAGAAATAGAACAAACCTGGAGAGATATAAACCTTGTGATCTGGGCTATCAGGAAGTACCGAACAAATATAACTGTCAGCCTCTTGTTTGAAATTCTGCAAATCCTTTTTGCCCTCCATGTAATACTACAAAATATTATGAAAATTATACTTACTGATGAAGATAATATAATTAAGGGATAATTACATAAAAACCCTTGAGGTTCTAATTACAATTTTTTTAAAATTGCAAAAAAACCCTTAGTGTTTGATTCTCGCTTACATTTTCTCCTTAAAAAACAAAAGACATTTCAAAATCCCTTCCGATGTTTGTAGAAATATTATAGTTATCCCCTTAAATTTAATACGATCAAATCTGAGTTTTTTTTTTTTAATTTTGAAATATCTCTGGATTTTTTGTAAACCTTCGGGATGTTTTTTAATTATCCCTATAATGAAAGATATTGCATAAAAAAAATGAATGTTACTTTTGTGAGGAGGATTTGAGCTCCAGCATATTTAAGGTCCCAACTAAACTCAGAAACAGTTGCACTTATGGCCTCATCTTGTATGTAGTCCATGTATATTGATCTTTTTGTTGCTGTGTATAGCCATGTTGCTGCCCACAGCAACTCATCCTGCCAACCAAGTATGGAACTTTTTTGTAATTACACTAAACCTAGGGGTTGTTTTTATAATTTACTTTTAAATTAATTGAAAGGGGAAGATAAAAATTTGTTAAGAAAGATGCAAAGAAGAGTACATTAAAGCCTGAGTAAGAGCAATAGAAGGGACATTCTCCATCATAAGTTCCCTTATATGTTTTAGCAAACTGGAAGACCTGCAAAAAAATCATGTCACAATGCATTTAAAGTTGGCTAAAATCGCGACTTTAGTCCCCTAACTCTTAGGGGTTGGACAATCTTAGTCATGTAGCTTCTCGATGTGATCCTTGATGATTTTACCTTTTAGTCCAAATTGTACAAATATACCCCTGGGAATGAAAATACGTTTTCAAGTGCTATACCCGTTTTTCTTTTATATCTGTTTTTCCTTTTATTTTATTTCTAGAATTAGATTACAGTTGTCACTGTTCCATTGGTTGAGTTGGTTAGGATTATTCCTTCACGTGGTTTGTGCGTTTCTCGATGTAATGTATAAAACCTCTCGAGCTGAATGAATGAAATTGGATTGCTTATTGCTCAAGATGAACTTATATGAAAACCTCCATTAATATTCTTTACATGGTATCTAGAGCTTAGGAATTCATGGCGACCTGGGAAAATAAATCCATCCCGTCGATCACCTTCGGAATGCTTGGCCCCTGTTCAATGTTGAAGATTCTTCTTCCGGTTCGAAAACCAAAAGTGATGACACCACAAATGATGACCCACCCACTGCACCGCATAGCTCGGATCATCCGGAGCCACCCTTGTTGCTACTCCCTTACAGTAACAATTACCTTTCATGGAGCCGCCGATCTTGATTGCTTTAGGTGCTAAAACTAAACTAGGATTCATTAATGGGAAAATCCCTTCCCCCAAAATTGATTCCCCCATGTATGAAAAATGGAAGAAAGTGGATTGTATGGTTATTTCATGGATTTTAAACTCCATTTCAAAGGATATTGTTGATGCCTTTATATATGTTGGTACGCCACCGAGCTTTGGAATGATATTCTTTGAGAGATTTGGGGAGTGTAATGGTCCTTTACTTTTTCAATTGAAGAAAGGAGATTTCGAATTTAAAACAAGGAAATATGAGTGTTGTTGTGTACTTCACCAAGTCAAGAAACTTTGGGATGAACCGAGTTGTTTATCCCCACCGCTTGTACATGTGGCAACAATGAAATTGTTATTTGAAAAAGAGATGAATGATAGGTGATGTAGTTCTTAATGGGCTTAAATGACTCCTATGAGCAAGTGAGAAACCGGATATTGATTATGGATCCTCTTCCTAGTATTAACAAGGCTTACTCTATGTTTCTCACTTTGTGGAGAAACAGAACTCGTGCAATTGAGTATATCCGATACGTTGGACAATTCAAATTATGATGAAGCAAGACCGTTGTCCATACTCATGACAATTCCAAATGAGAGGATGGTACAATAATTCGATGGGTAACAGGGAATAAGGGAAAATTCAAGATGACTAAAGAAGAAAGAGCTAAATTGAAGTGTGATCATTGTCGTGGGGTTCGTGGCATGAAATGAGTGAGTGTTTTAGATTGCATGGATATCCCGATTGGTTTAAAAGGTGAGGATCAAAAGAACAAGCATACCCCTGCAAACATGGCTGATTCTCGGGCTCATAAACCACCATCCGATCTTGATTCCAAGACTTGCAAAAGATGTCGAAGTGACCAATTTAATACAAAGGAGTTTGCCAAGCTTCTTTCAGGAAAAACGATGGGTAATTCCTATGACAACACAAAATGAGTTTTGCTCATTTTGCAGATTTTGCTGGTAAGCCAAGACCCCTCACTACTCATTATGCATTATCTTTAGCTGAGAATTTAGACTCCGGAACTTGGATTTTGGATACTGGAGCTAGTAGACATATGTGTTCCAAAGGCACTTCTCACCCACATCACTCCTATATTTCCTCATGTCACTTTGTGTGCCTTCCAAATGGATCCACCAAGAATGTTACACACACAGACACACTACTCTCTCCAACACCCCGCATCTCAATGATGTACTTGTTGTGCCAAGTTTCGAGATATAACCTACTCTCTATTGCACAATTGACAAAACACTCTAATCTCAAGTGCACATTCTTTCCTAACCACTGTGTTTTTCAGGACCTAACTAGTGACAAAGTGCTGGCTATTGGCAAGCTACATGGGCGGTACCTCTCCCGCAATAGGATCTCTCTAGTATTACTTCATGCTCTTCCAATAATTCCACCGTAACCCCTCTTACTTTATGTAATAGCGGTTTTGACCTTTGGCACCAAAGGCTTGGCCATGCCTCTCCTCATTTGTTGCAACACCTTGAATTTTTAAAACCTTTATGTACCTCCATGTTTACAAAGATTTGCAATCATGTGATATGTGTCACAAGTCCAAACAACATAGGCTTGTTTTTCCACATAGTGCTATTCATACTAATGCTATTTTTGAGTTGATCCATGTTGACATTTGGGGTCCATATAAGGTGATTGCATTACTAATACACATTTCTTATTAAATGTTGTGGATGATTTTAGTAGAGCCACTTGAAATTTTCTTATGGCTCACAAAAGCCAAACACCCCAATTGTTAAACACCTTCTTCACTATGCTCCACACACGTTTGATAAGAAAGTTAAAACCCTTAGGAGTGACAATGGCTCAATTTCTTAGCCAAGCATGTCAAAGACATTTTCCACACTCATGGAATTATCCACCAAAAATCTTGCGTGTATACCCCTCAACAAAATGGGGTCGTTGAGAGGAAACATAGGCAAACTTCTCAATATAGCCCGGCACTTATGTTTCAATCTCAAGCCCCTTCCATTCTCTGTCCTTACTCTATCCTAACTCGCCACATATATCACAAATCGACCGCCACACTCTTCCTTAAATTGGAAAACACCCTTTGAGGTTCTCTACAATAAACTCCTAGATTATAGAAACTTAAAGCCCTTTGGTTGTTTGAGCTATGCCACCAATCTTACACCTCATAAATCCAAGTTTGAGAAAAGAGCACACAAATGCATTTTTATTGGTTATGTTCCAGGCAAAAAGGCTATAGGCTTTATGACTTTGACTCTCATAGCATTCATGTCTCTAGGGATGTTCTCTTTGTTGAATCTTCTTTTCCTTGTCATCATCTAACCCCTGTTCCAACTGACACTCATCCTGTCTTTTGTCCCTTCTCTTGATGATGACTCTTCTTACCCCGAGCTACCTTTGACTCCCACTAATCCATATTCTGCCCCTATTTCTCCTCAACCTCGAAGAAGTACTAGAGAGGTCCGACGGCCTGCATGGTGGGATGATTTTGTCACCAATTCATCCAAGATAGCTTGCCAATGCGCACTAGTGATCCCAAACAGCTTCAGCCCTCTCTTCCTAACACCTTTCCTTATGTTTCTTCCTCTTTATTTAATCCTACATATTTGTCTTTTCTAGCTAAAGTTGACAATTTGCAAGAACCTAGTCTTATTCTCAAAGCAAGGATGATGCTAGATGGGTGCAAGTCATGGACCAAGAGTCTGCAGTTCTTGAACATAATCATACTTGGGTATTGACCGAGTTGCCACATGGGAAGAAGACCATTGGCAACAAATGGGTGTACAAAATTAAAATGCTTCCATATGGTAGTATTGAGCGCTTCAAAGCCCGGCTTGTAGCCAAAGAATATGATCAAATTCAAGGGATTAATTACAATGAAAATTTCTCTCCATTCTGCAAAACTAGTTACAGTGAGATTTCTCATTGCATTAGCCATCGAGAAACATTGGTCATTGCACCAACTAGACATCAACAATGCCTTTTACATGGGCATCTCAATGAGGAAGTTTACATGACAAAGATGCAGAAGGGTTTCAAGGGCCAAACCAGGTCAAGTTTGTCTCGCTTAAAAAGAGTCTTTATGGACTCAAACAAGCTTCAAGAGAGTGGAATACTGAATTTTGCTCAAAATTGGTTTAGTATGGTTTCACAAAATCCCATGATAATTCTTTTCCTGGCTTTGCTTGTGTATGTCGATGATGTTCTCATTACGGGTTCTAATGATTCGAAATTGCCAGCTTGAAGTCTTATCTGGATGATATGTTTACCATTAAAGACCTGGCTTTGCCAAATATTTTTAGGGGTGGAAATTGCTAGAAATGCTTTGAGGCACTTATTTGAACCAACGGAAGTATGTTCTTGATATTCTTAGAGATGCATGCTTGACTCGAATGTAAGTCTGTCTCAACTCTTTTTCCTCCGGATATACATTTGGTCAAAGAATGGAGGCACTCCACTTCCTAATCCGGACAGATATCTGACTACTCATTGGCCGACTTCTCTACCTTAACTTCACACGCCCGATATTACCTTTGCTTGGTTCAAAGAACTTAGTCAGTTTGTTGGTCATCCATATTCCTCTCATTGGGAGACAAACTTTACATGTTCTTCGATACCGAAAGGTTGCCCATCTCTTGGTCTTTTCTACTCTGCTTCTAACACTTGCACGCTCACCGCCTACAGCCGACTCGGATTGGGGATCATGTCCGATACAAGGAAATCACTTATGGTTATCGTATTTTTATGGAACTTCTCTCATTTCTTGGAAGACCAAGAAACAGTCTTGTCTCTCGTTAAATGCAGTCGGCCGAATATCGGGCCCTTGGAGCTACGGTTTGTGAGCTTCAATGGCTTTCCTACATTGCTCTTGACTTCAAGCTTAGCATTAGCCTATTGACCTCTGGTGTGACAACCAAGCGGCTATGCATATCGTTGCTAATCCCGTCTTTCACGAACGCACCAAACATCCGGATATTGTCATATAGTTCGCAATTTGTTCAAAGTGGTTTCATTCTTTCTTCCGTCATGTCCGTTCTCTTCACCAATTGGCCGACATATTTACTAAATCTCTTGGAGGTTCCCGGTTTCACTTTTCTTGTCCAAGTTTGGCTTACACGATTTTCACACGAGCTAAACTTGAGGGGGTGTACAAAATATACCCCCGGAATGAAAATACGTTTTCAAGTGCTATACCCGTTTTTCCTTTTATATCTGTTTTTTCCTTTTATTTTATTTCTAGAACTGTTCCATTGGTTGAGTTGGTTAGGATTATTCCTTCACGTGGTTTGTGCGTTTCTCCGATGTAATGTATAAAACCTCTCGAAATTGAATGATTGAATTTGGATTGCTTATTGCTCAAGATGAGCTTATATGAAAACCTCCATTAATATTCTTTACACAAATAGCAAGTATTTTCAGTATTTTGGATAAGGGGTATTATGGGAATAAATGAAATCTTTGAAACACCTAGTTAGGACTAAAATTGCACGAAATCAAAACTTATAGGATCGAGAATTGGACAAATTAGAACTTATGAGATCAAAATTGCACAAAATCAATATCTTATGGGATCAAAATTGCTATATAAAATATTTATAGAATCAAAATTGACAAGAAAACCATGATAACAACAAGATATACGAGAGTTGAAAATACCGCTTTTGCCCTGTTAAGGAGACGACGACTATAAGCATGATCAGCGTGCCTAAAGACAACAGAAGCAGCTGCCAATGCAGCTGTAGTCTCAGCTGCAATCTCAGTTCCAGGGTATTTCGGTCAATCTTCAATACGGTTCTAGGCGTTTTCATGTTTTCGGGCCTAACCCAACATTCATGATCTTTCTCAGGATCTCCTACCTCAATCACAAATGCAATTCCATCAGTTTAAAACTTTTTCTATTATACTTACATTTTGCCTTCTAAACTTTTTTAAACACCTTACCTCCTAAACTTAGTGTTTTCAACACACCATGCCCCATTGTGGAGGTAGTAAAGTGTACAGAAAATGTTCAATTCAGGGGTAAAAGTATCACAAAAAAAGTTAAGGGGCAAAGTGCAAAAACTTGCATAGTTTAGGAGGTTTAGTGTATTAAGTTCAAGAATTATTGTGTTCAAGATACCACCTTTTCTTTCTTCTTAGGATTAAATATAAAAACTACCCCTTCAGGTGTAGCCTAATTACAGAAAAATCTAGTTATCTTTTAAATTACAAATTCCCTTGATATTTATTTATCTTTTACAAATTGCACCTTTGAGGAGGGTATTTGTAATTCTGAAAGACAATTGGGTTTTTTGTAGTAAGGCTAAACTTCAGATGAGGGATAATTACAAAAAGCCCCTAAGGTTTGGGCTAATTACAAAAAAAAGCAATTTTGAAAATTACAAAAAACCTCTTGAGGATTGATTGTATCTTAAATTTTAAGGGAAAATTAATATTTTGATAAACATAAGGGGAGCTTTTGAAATACTTTTTGCATATGAATGGGAGAAACGAAGACGGATCAAACCTAAATATGGTTTTTTAATAATTTCAAAAATCTCTGGGTTGTTTGTAATTAACCCAAACGTATGTTTTTTTTTTTTTTTTTTTTTTTGTTTCTTGTAATTATCCCATTCTATAATAATAAGTAAATAACTTCCAAATGATGGAACTTGCAAACAATTAATTGAATTAATATGGACCAAAACGTGGGATGTTACCTGCACATACAAGCAATTACGTTTGGCAGTGGCTTTTAGAAGATAATCAGTGCCCCATCGAATAGCAGCACGAACATTTTTTATTTCTCCAGCTTCTTGAAGCTCTGCTTGATAGAAAATGGCGGCCCATGATAATGATGTCACCGTAAAAGCCAATGGAAGCCCATATTTCACGTTATCACCTGCATCATAATATCCTCCCACTAGGTCCACCTACAATATTTACCAAAAACAAATCGAATATTACTGAAAGTTGTTAAAAAATTCAATTTTTTTATACTTGCATACCATTTTTTTACATGCTTATGGGGCCTATCCTATATTTGAATCACTGTTCTAAAAAGACTAGACGTTAGTCGGGCGGACGTGACAACCTAACGCTTAGGCAAGACGGAGTTAGACGGGGCCTAATGGAAAAATAACCAAGGCGGACAATGCCTTAGGGATTTTAGAACAGTGATTTGAATTAACCATGTAGAGTGATTATTGCTTATATTTATATTAAGAATAAAATTGCAAAATTGGTCATGTTTGTTTTTAAATTTTAATTTAGTCCTGTCAATTTTAGTCCTATTTTTGCCGAAATATTGCAAAATTATTGGAAATTGGCACGTGACTCACACCAAAAATTAGAGATTTTTTCATTACTAACAATTTTTGGTGACCTAATGCTGAAATGGCGGACACATGAACTTAATTGAGTATGAAATGCCAAACAAGAAAGAAATCAAAATATTTGGTTTTTTGCATGAGTGTGTGCTTATATTATACATGTGCTTTTCTACAAGAAAGAATATATTATCTACATTTTCAACTTTGCCATCTTGCAAAGCAGAATCTCCTCTCCAAGAGGGCCTGTGGTTTGGAGGGAGCTTCCCAGATCTCTGTGCCTCCAAGAAAATAATCGATTTTGTAAGGGCGTCTTGGTAATTAAAATCCGCATCTACAACTGAGAAAAATCCACCGGAAAATATAAGCCATGTTAGGATATACATATGTTGTGCTCGGAGACCATTTCCATGGATTGCCATTGAGAACAATTTCATTTCAAGATTAGAAAGTTATAAGAAATATGTCAAGAAACAAATTAAATGTGTGTTTTGTGTGTGTAATAAAAGGGTGTTTTGTGTGTGTAATAGAAGGGTTGCTAGTTAATTGTTTTTGATGATTTAGAATAATGGGAAGCTTAGGTTTGTTTAAAAAGTTAGTTAGTTAGGCGTTGAGAACCAAAGGACTTATTTTTATCTGTTGAGATAAATTTGGAAGGTCAACCATTAATTAGACTTGCCTTTTCTTTTAAATTCTCAAACTGTCACTTGCTTTTTTGATAAACCAAAATCTGCGGCTGTGATACTCTTGTTTATTTTTATTTTTTTATGGTAAATTAAACTACACCTAAGGTTTTGTCTAATTACAAACAAACCCAATTGTCTATTTACAAGTGCTCCTTTCTTGTATTACAGACGCCCTCTTAGGTTTGTACTGTGGGCAAAAAGTCTTTTCAAAATTAATATATTTTTACTAAACGCATTTATTTAATATCATTAATTACCCAATATTATTTATTAAGTATTGGGGACAGATAAAATTATCCGACCCAACGCGACGCTTTCTCCTATGTAGCTCACGAGGCCCGCTAACTCAAGTATAAAAAGGTCCATTCATCTTATCGGTAAGTAAGTTTAATTAATTACTCACAATTACATTCCGACGCTCTAGATTTTTCTCCTACAAATGTTGACTTGGCGTCGGAGGCCTCCCTGCGCGCCACCCCAACCCCCAACCTTTTTCATGTGTTGAAGGCTAGTTGCCATCGAAGATATCATCGATTCCGAGAAGAGTTGGACCGATTTATCAAATTTATAACTTGGAGTGATTGCGGAAATTTGCGGCGAGTAGTGATTGGAGGAGAGGGGATAAATTTCAAGAGTCCAGAAATACCACTAAGCATAGTTTATGTAATGAACCCTTTTCTTTTTAATTATGGCCCATACAAACATAGTTATAAAAACCCAAACAAAACGATGAGAGTACGCTTGGATTGGATTCAACTTTTTCATGTTTTGGTTTTTTCAGTATATCGAAAATATAAACTGTTTTGGACGTAAATGATAAGATTTTATGTAAGCTTTGAACTGATTATATATATGGCTTTTATACTAGAAAATCCGATTTCAAGTATCACAAAAACTTATGTGAGACCGTCTCGCGGATCTAAATCCGTGAAACAAATCTTTACATGGTCTCATCTTTCCTATTTTTCCCCTCTCCTCTCACTAGTCCCCCTCCTCATCCTCCTCTCTCTCTCCTCTCTCTCTCTCTCTATCTCACGTGTTCTTTAATTCTTCACTAATTTATCTCTCATCTTATTGGTCCCTCATTCCTCTCTCTTCACTTGTCCTTTCTCTCTCTCCTCATGTCTCTCTCTCTATACACACATTTACTTATAAAAATATCACAAAATCCAAATTCTTCATAAAATAAATATCCGAAGAAATGATACTTTAAAAACGTATACTTTTCATGTTATAATTGATACTTTTTCTAAAAAAGTGATATTTTTTTAATAACGAAGTAATATTTGTTTTAATAATAAGTGATACTTTTTAATACGAAATGATACTTTTTTAATATGAAATGATACTTTTTCAATAAAATGTGATACTTTTTAAAACGAAATGATCTTGTTTTAATATGAAATGATACTTTTTCCAATAAAAGGTGACACTTTATTAATACGAAATGATACTTTTTAATAATATGTGATACTTTTTTAATAAAAATAAATTTTGTTTTATTAAAAAGTGACACTTTTTTTTAATAAGAAGTGATAATTTTTCTATAAAAATTAATACTTTGTTTTAATAAAAAATAAATTTTTAAATAAAAAGTGATACGTTTTTAATGAATAGTAATACTTTTCTAATAAAATGCAGTGATACTTTTTTTATAAGAAGTTATACTTTTTCCAAAGAAGTGATATTATTTTTAATAAAAAGTGATTTTTTTATAAGAAATGATACTTTATTTTAATAAAAAGTGATACTTTTCGAGTCTAATGTGATACTTTTCCATAAAAAGATACTTTATTCTCCATATTTTTCCTTTGTTTCATTCTTGTATAGAGAAAGAATGATGATAGATGTGGAAAGAGAGAGAGAGACCACAAGAAGAGTTGGATGAGAGAGAGAGAGAGGGAGGGGGGACCATGGAAGGAGTGAGATGTGGAGAGGAGAGAGGGACACGTGAGTAGAGAGAGAAAGAGAGAAGGGACATGTGAATTTCCGTCTCGCGGTTTAGATCCGTGAGATGGTATCCGTGAGACGGTTTCACAAGAGACCTCCCCTTTGAGTATATATAAATATATTCCCAAAATCCATGTTGAATGGGAGAACCCGTACATTACTTCTTATACTTTACACTCCTTGAGCAAGAACGGTTAAAACCAACACACGCTAATTTATTCATAAGTATTTTCTATAAATACAGATACATATGTTCCACAAGAAAATATAGCAAAATCAACCAGTAGAGAAATGAGCTCTTATTTAAAAAAGGGGCGTTGGGATTCAAAAACATTCATTTTCAATGAACAGAATAGCCAGAATTAATTCTACAATAGTTGAAGGGTCAATAATTGCAAATCTCCTGATCTATTCTACAAAGAATCATGAAAAACAAGTGAAAACTGGAAATTTATCTTAAGAAACCCCACTAAAATATAAGGGCTTGCTCTATATTCAACTATAGCCTGTTTGCATACCTCTAAAATCAATAAAAACAAATATTACCAGAGGTCAAAATGAGATTTTCATATCTTTTGGTGGTTTACGCCGCAGGTACCCCAAATAAGGCTATTTACAAACCGTTCTTAAATTCAGCACATCCTCATGATACTCGCCACGTTTTTCCCAATCTCTTCTTTCGTTTGCTCACAGACGGAATATCACCGATATACATGTCAAAAATGCCCCTGGATATATCAACATACAGGAAAAAGAAAATGTCAGACTAATTTCCAGTCTTATGTTAAAATGATTTGTTCTTTTTCGTTCTTCTTTGTTCGATATATCTTGTAAATAATTTGTAAATGTCCCACTGAAAATGATACTTGAAAAAAAAAAAAAAACTTACTGCATAAATCTTTGCTTTGGACTGCTCCAATATTATTCCCTCCAACTGCACATATAAATATTACCTAGTCAATTACATCAATTACCAAAAAAGTTCTATTTTTCTTTTGTCACTGCTTAACATGAATGATCTCATATATAAATAAGGGATAATTACAAAAAGAAACCTGAAGTTCGGGCTAATTACAAAAAAACCTTGAGACTTTTGAAAATTGTAAAACACCCCTTGAGTTTGATTATGTCCTACATTTTCCCCTTAAGCAAAAAAAAAAAAAAAATTCAAATTCACCCCTGATATTTATAGAAATATTACAGTTACTCCCTTAAATTTAAGACAAAATCAAACCTAAAGGGGCTTTTTGTAGTTTTGAAACATCTCTAGGTTTTTTGTAATCAGCCCAAACCTTAGGGATTTTTTTGTAATTATCCCTATAAATAATGAACAACCAGTACATCCCTAATTTTAAATAATTGCTTCTCACCTTCAGTAATTAGATGTCCATCGCCTGTACGTCGAAAATTAATTGTCGTACCCTGTAAATTTTCCCTTGTTTCAATGATGCAGCTCCTTAGAAGACAAAAAGATAAGAAAATGATGGATCGAATGATTCATACCACGTGTAGAGGAATATCCGGTGAGAACATGGAACCAAATGTTTGCAGGCAGCTAAAATCAGCGTGAGGATTTGTCTATAAAGAGCGAAAATTTGTCAGTCAAAAATTCAAGAACACTATATCATGAACAGGAAAAATTAGAATAAACATACCCTTGCTAGTCGGGCTCGGAGAGACTTCTCAAAAGCACTACAAGAGAGAATTTACAAATGAATCAGAAACATTAACTGTAATCAGAATCCAAGTGTGTTGTTACTGCTCATTTTATCTCATTATAATCTAAATTCTATGTTAATGTCAAATATATAATAGGGATAAAATACCTCCTGAGGTTTAGGCTAATTACAAAAAAACCCAAAGATGTTTCAAATTTACAAATATCCCCATCATGTTTGCATGTCTTAAATTTAAGGGGGTAATTGTAATATTTTTATAACTATCAGAGGGGTTTTTAATATATATTTTTTTATGAAGGGGGAGAATGTAAGACAGCCAAACCTCAAGGTTTTTTTGCAATTTTCAAAAATCTCCGGATTTTTTTGTAATTAGCCCAAACCTCAGGGGGTGTCTGGTAATTGTCCCTATATAATAATTTGTGCCTTGATACTTGATGTGAAGGTTGTTCAGCAGCAAATGATGCCGTTAATCATAATTGCTTTTCCCAGATATATGGAAAAAATGTCAGAAAATTGAAGTTCTAACCAAGTCTTTTCTTCAAGAAATGTTCTCTTCTGTGATCAAGATTTATATAGACATTGTATTTTACATAATACAACAAGTCATAACTTACTCTTTCACAGTATTTATTTTGATTCCGTTGCAATTAATCACAAGTCTAACCGTCATGCTAATATCCTCCCTGCAGCACATGCAAAAAAAAAAAATTACCAAAATATTTTATTCCAAGTTCAATTTGGTTCACAAACAGTTCATATAATGCAATGATATAGCAGTCACAATTTAACATAAACATAATGCTGTAGTATCAGACGCAAACTGCCTGGATTCATAGTGGTTAAAAAAACTTAATACTTCAAACATCAAAACAGCACAACACACAGTTTGAGATGAAGATGAGTCAACGCTAAATGTTATCCTTATTCTTTAACTCGGTAACCATATATGTGGTGCACGTTGTAGCCATGGCTTGCATAAGCAAAATTATTGAAAATTTACTATTCCTAATAACATGGATTATAACCATTAGTGATTTTTGTTAGCCATCAGTAATCTTTATTTTCCCAGGTTTTTTTGCTTTAGTAGCCATTAGTAATATTATCCAATTGGATAGCATCTACAGCTTTAGGATAGGATGTTATCCACTTATCCTAGATAGTTTTTTCCAAGCCGTCTCTCAATATCATAATTATTGTTTTATTACTTGGTAACTAAGGTTACTTGAGTAAGGAAACATACATATTCACAGCACGAAGAAACACATTAAGAGATTCAGACTTTATATGCACAAATTTTTATGAGATAATTACATTTTACCCCCAAACTATAGGCGTTTTTGGAGTTTACCACCTAAACTTTCCCGAGTCGTATTTCACCCCCTGAACTTCATTATTTTTGCACAATGCCATATATTGGCCACCGGCGACGAAATATTCCCAGAATATTCCGGCACGTGCCTTGCACGTGAGGGCAAAATCGTCATTGTCTCAAATTTTTAAAATAATACTTATATTTTACCACCTCAACTTTGTTTGACTTGCACTTTATCCCCTAAACTTTGCGTTATTACACTTTGCTACATAATTGTTTTTATAAAAAAAAACATATATTTATACATTTATTTTATATCTTTTTTTTCTAATTTTTTATCCACAAAAAATAAATAATTACTTTGGTTAAGTATATTATCAATAAAATTATACTATAAATTCTTCATTTTAAACTATCTTGTAAAACCTTAGTTTATTTTTCTTTTTATTGTATTAATTTTTATATTATAATTAAAAATATAAACTATTCTTTTCAATTTTAGATGAATAAAATTATAAATTTTCACCAAAGACAATTTGAACATAATATAATGCATTTAACTTTCTTTTGTAAGTAAAATTACTAGAAGATACAAGTATTACAAATTTAATGAATTTGATTATTTTTACATCTAAGTAGTGTATAAGATTTGTAATAAAATAAATTAATTTTCATAATTTTTAATTATAAAACTAAAAATTAAATTGACGAAAGGAATATTCTTCCAAATTTAAATATAATACATTATAAAATAATATGATAATAAATTTACTTTATTACAAATCTTATACAAGATTTAAATGTAAAAATGATCAAATTTATTAAATTTGTAATACTTTTATCTTTTAATAATTTTACTTACAAAAGGAAGTTAAATGCATCGTATTATGTTCAAATTGATTTTGGTGAATATTTATAATTCTATTCACCTAGAAAATGAAAAGAATAATACATTTTTAATTATAATGCAAAAATTAACTCAATAAAAGGAAAATAAACTATGATTTTACAAGAAAGTTTAAATGAAGAATTTAGTGTAATTTTGTTGATAATATACTTAACCAAAATAATTATTTATTTTTTGTGGATAAAGAATTAGAAGGAAAAAAATAAAATAAAATACATGTATAAATATATAATTTTTTGTAATTTTTTTTTAAATTTTATGTGGCAAAGTGAAATAATGCAAAGTTTAGGGGGGTAAAGTACAAGTCAAACATAGTTCAGGTGGCAAAATGCAACAACTTTGAGACAATGACGATTTTACCCTCATGTGACGGAATATTCTAGGAATATTCCGCCGGCGGTGGCCAATATATGGCACTAAGCAAAAAATCCAGGAGTTCAGGGGGTAAAATGGAACTCGAAAAAGTTTATGTGGTAAACTCCAAAAACGCCTATAGTTTGGGGGGCAAAATGTAATTATCTAAATTTTTATTAAGGTATTATACATATAATTTTCTGTTTATAACTCCAGATATAATTTAAATATGTTATAAGGTACAACACGCCATGGAATGTATGGGCCAATATACACCGTTTCTATTGATGTGTAAACAACAAAAGTATATGAACTCAGAAAATATCAAAATATCACAAAAATGCCATTGCATTATCTCGACCTTTAATACAACAAACCTTAGAAGATCCTGATAAAAATCTTGGCGCTTGTTCAATTCATTTTCTGGAATGCAAGCATACTTTGGGCCCAATTTCTCACAGACGTCAAATGGATGAACATCTATTGAAAAAGTGAATGAGCTAAATATTTGAGAAAAAAATTTCCGAAGAAAAATAGAAAACGTAGGCCAAGAACTTACAGAAACCAAACGCGTAGACTTTCAGAGATTTGATTCTTATAATGGTCATAGTTCTTGACCCAGTTCCAACAAGGACCTGATAGTATAAATAAATAAAATAACCAATAAAACAAAAACCAAGGTCAAATAGAAATGACACATAAAGGTTAAATAAACATATGATCATTTGCAAGAAGTTACATCATAGAATGTATAAAATACCCAATGACTAAGACGGTGTTTGGCAAAGCTTAAAGCTCTTTAAAACATCTTACAAATTGTTTGAGAGCTTATAAGCTCTCTTATAATTTGTTTGGTAAATGCTGCAAAGATATGTCAAATATTTCAAGCTCTATACTCTTCAGAACACATATCAAAGAAATCTAATAGTGTCAACTTTTAGACTGCTATGAGAGAAAACAAAAGATTTGCGTAAGATTAAAAGTGTAAGAGCATACCTCGGGGTGAAACTGTAACTACTTTCTCCAGAGATAATGTCACCCAACATGGTCGGGAACTCCAAGCCAGTTCTGGGCTCAATTGTCTTAGCCCAAGCTAAATTCTGGAAATAAAGATCACTGCAGGGCCCACATCCTCGATTTTCAATATCACACGTTTTTGATCCACGCACCTCTGAGCTTCCACAGAACTGGTTTCCAATGGTATTGCTAGTACATTTGAAGAGCTAAAAGAACATACACAAAATCAGAAACTTTTGAGAGGAAAAAAGAAGAACAAATTAAAATCAAGGGTTAACTACAAAAAGTACCCTGAGGTTTGACCTAATTACAAAAAACCCAGGTAACTGTCAAAATTACAAAAATACCCCGGATGTTTATTTTGTCCAACATTTAACACCTTCATAAGCAAAAATATTTCAAAATCCCCCTCATATTATAAAAATATTACGGTTTACCCCTTAATTTCAACACTGAATCAAACCTCGGGGTACTTTTTGTACTTTTGAAAGTTAGCTAGGTCGAACCTCAGGGTTAACTGTTGTAATTATCCCTAAAATGAATCAAAAAAGGAGCAAAGGCATGTATTCACACACAGATTATCAGGTGTACGCATAACAAATGCACGAAAATTCCTAAGTTGTCGTTAAAAGTAGGAAGAGACATTGAGCTTACACGTTAGTGAATGGCGGTACTAACGCAGCCGCCAATGATAGCAAAGGAAATGATTGAAGACGTTCGGCCTCTTTACACATTTGCTTCAGAGCAAAACTCGATATCTTACCAAACACCACTGGAATGGCAGATTTCCTTCTATGCTTTGATTTCGAGAAAAATCCCGTCAAATCTTGTCTAACGGAGGAAATGTTCTTTACTTGTGTCGAAGAATTGGAACAACTGGAATGAGAACCAGGTAATTTATGTCCGACACTGCAATTTGACCCACTAGCAAACCATACAACTAGAGCACCGGCGAATTTTGACATGCAATTGAAAGCTTCTTGAAGTACTGAACTTCCAGGCACGTATAGATATCTCGAATTGTCAACAAATGATGTAATATGGGATAACCAATGGACCCCGAAACTCTGTGGCAAAAGTGGGTCCATTGGAAAATGCCACATGAACCCCCATCAGGTTCAACGAAGAACAACCAATTATTTCCCATATCTAACTACTACCTGATTATTTATTCCAGTCCAGAATTCTTGCATTGACTATCACTGGACCCTCTGATAGAAAAATCTGCTAAATTTCTAACAAAAATTAGCAGAGTTACAGTAAGTTCAAAAAATAATGACAGGTTGCAGTTTGAAAGCACAAACATATCATACCAAAGACAAAATAAGAAGAAACTGACACAGCTCAAGCTGAGAAAGCTCCATGAATATATTATATAATTTTTTAATGATCTATTGTCAGGAAAAGATTAATGTAGTCCAAATGACCCTGAAAACATTGATGTAATCAATACCAGATTCATACCAGGAATCAGACTTTTCTCAAGAAATAATTAAAAAATTAAACAAGAAAAGAAAAGGGAAAAATTAATGTTTAGAGTACTTTGAGATTATAAATACCACTATAAAGGGTTATAAGCAAGAATTTTTCGAATTCATGCATTTCTATTTCTACCCAATGACATCAACACATAAAAACATCACAAAGGCAATTGAAACTCAAAGAAAAAAATGATGCACAATGCAGCATTGGCAATTTTCTTGGTATTAAACTCTCAAAACCCGATCTTGCAACACAAAATCAACTCTACCCTAATAACAATTGATCTCAAATATAACAATCTTGAACAACAAAAAGTATGGCAAAAGTTTCAGTAGAACGAAACAATTCACCAATTTATCAGCGCCAAACTACCAAAACTACATTCAATATCAATTCACATATATGAATTAAAAAACGATAAAAAGAAATAGCGGGTATAAACCTGAAAAGGAGAAACCAATTGCTCGAAAGGGACGATCAAGAAACCTGTAAGATGATTTTGGCCAAAAAGACTTGAAAAGGTACCAAAGGTTCGATCAGGGTTTTTGTATTTCCCTTTAGAGAGAAAAAGAAAAGGTGGAGGAGGAAAAGAATATGCTCTGTATGGTTCTTGCCAAGAAACAAGGAAAGGAAAGCAACCCAGGTTCAATTATTTCTCTTTTATTTAATTTTCCAAAAACTTTCTTGGAGAGAACATTGTCGCTATACACGGGGAATATAAATTAAAAAGAATGGAAACGAAAATAAAAGTGGCAAAAAGGAATGAAAAAGCTCTGACCTCTGTTTTTCAATTTTAACTCCAAAAAATGTTGAAGAGTATTTTCGTTTGATTTATTCCAATTTAAATATTTGTTGGTCGGTCCCCTGTTGGAACGGGACTCTTCTCGTTTGATTTCAGGGTGGCTCTGTTTCTGCCCATTTTTCATGTTCACATTCATTCTCCTTTCAAACAAATTTTATGACCACCATATCCCCCATCACTTTGTTTTAAGACAATTGGGAACTTAGGAGTGACACACACCCATACGCGATCGAACCCGGCCATTCGCCCTTTCAACATATATCTCAACCACTAGAAAGATAAAGTTGATCTCATATCCCCCATCACTTTATTCTTTAAGGATCAACATTGTACTTTTTTTTAGAGATCAACATTGTCTTTAATAGTAGAAAACTTGTGCTTTCATGAATGAGTAGAATTATCAAATGGGTGGCTCGAGTGTTGGCCCCGAGGCCAAAGGAAAATCGGGTTAGTTAGACCGAGCCAAAATTCTGTCTATTTTTCGTGTTCAAATCCAGTCTAATCCATAAAAATACACATGAATGACCGAGTCAACCTGGATCACCCGACTTTTTGGGCCAAATAGGCCTAATCCATTTTGGGCCTCTAAAATTGCGGTCTAGCCCAACCTTTTCATCAGCCCATTTTAATCTCTCTCCTAATGTACTCCACTAGAAAAAAGAAAAAGTAAATTCCAACTCTTCCTCAACTTTAGGACATAAATTAGATAAATCTTTACCGAATATTTGTCATAATAGTCCCATAATGTAAATACTTCTTAGGAGTTAGGATAGACCTCAACACCAAGACAATGACATTTTAGATTGATAATTAAATAATAGATGTAATAAAGAACTCATCATAATATCAAAAAGAAACAAATTAAGATGGCTATGAAATTTATTAAGTTGGTCGAGGGGAATTTCATTGCGTGCATCAAGCCATCAATGATGTATTGGTCAAATTAAATGTATTTATTCCACAATTTTGTAACCAAGAATTTCCTCAATAAGTTTGGACTTTTGCCAACTTTCGTGTGGTGTCCTCGTGCAACTTGAATGTAATGGAGAAAATGAGAAAGATACAACTACAAGTAACTAATATATTGGTCAAAAACGGACATATGCCGTCCATAAAGAAAGTATATTCATGATGTTAACATGTCGATGTCGGCTCTCTCGGGTAGGGTAGATCAACCCCATGGCAAGTTGAAACATACACTTTGCTAATTTTTTATGGGCGCTTATCGCAAGACTTTTTAAGGAAAGACACCCACTTTCTAATATTTCAAAAATGCCATTAAGTTAAAAGATTATAATACTCTTACTAAAAGCCAAGTTCTAAATACACCCCCCAATCTCTAAGAACACCCACATCATTCATTACACTTAAATCTACTAAAACACACCCACCCAAATCCTTCAACTATATTCTTCTTATTCTTCTTCTTTCTTGAGAAAAGTCAAACCGTGTTCTTATAAACCCTAGTTTTTTCGACACCAACACAACAAAAAAATGGACAACAAAGATTTGATTCCTCCAAATATTGTAAGTATCTTCTTAGTTTTCACCAAAATTATGTAATTTATCCACTTTTACTTTGTTCGATATTTCTCTTTGCACCATTGTTTTCCGCCGATTGGCACGATCAACAAGATGGCACGATCATCATGTCGATCGTGCCACATGGCAATATGGCACGATCACATGTTCAATGATCGTGCCATGCCATGTGACACGATCGGTGGGAACGATCATGGTATTGATCGTGCCATTTTGACGATTTGTTTTTTTCGGCTTGTTGATTTTGTTTTAATAGGGTATGGCCTCGTTGCCTACGAAAAATAGTGTTGTTTGACCTCCCAAGAATGATGAGAATGTTGAAGAGCTTGGTGTTATTACCGATTACACACACGTATTCACGACGTACGAGTTATTTGTTTCTCGGGATAAATTATTTGATTGGGTGCGTGAGAGAGGACATGAGCACGGCATGGGTAATTGTAATAAGTAGGTCGGACAATGGTCAAGGAAAGAAAAGACCTCGGATATTTTTGGCTTGTGAACGTAGTGGGCATTACCGTGATTCAAAAAAAGACTAGAGATGTCGAACAAAATGATGCTAAGAAATTTGAAAAAAGTCTCTAAGAGAGAATCGAACTAAGAAATGTGGTTGCCCATTTCGTTTGAGGGGCCTGGCAAGTAACAATTGAAGGAGAATGGTCACTAAATATTGAATGTGGTGTGCATAATCATCCAATTGCACAATATTTGGAGGGTCACTCTTATGCCGGCCGATTATCAAGAAGTGAGGAAGAATATGTGTTGGATATGTCACATGGCAATACTCGGCCGGGACATTTTGTTTGGCCTACAAAATAAGTTTCAAGATAATAAGTCCACCATACGGACTATCTACAATGCCCGTATGAAGAATAGAGTTGTCGGCGTGAGGGTCGATCTCAAATGCAACAACTTATGCATAAATTGAAGGAGCATGGATATTTCTATCATCATAGACGTTGCGAGACGAGTAACACCGTGAAGGATATATTCTTTGCTCACCCTACAAGCGTTGAGTTGTTGCATGCTTTTCCGAGTGTCATTTTTATGGATTGCACATACAAAACTAATAGGTACAAGTTACCTTTGTTGGAGATTGTTGGTGTGACATCGACACATATGACATTTTGTATTGCGCTTGCTTATATGGAGTACGAGCGGAAGATAATTACATATGGGCTTGCTCGATCTTAAAATCATCGATGGACACATCTTCCCCGCCAAATGTGATTATTATGATAGAGAATTAGCTCTAATTAATGCAATAGAGACGACATTTCCCACTTCGAGACATTTTCTCTGTCGGTGGCACATTAGTAGGAACATTTTGGCAAACTACAAAAAATATTGGCCACAAAAGAGAAGTGGGAATCTTTTAACCTCTATTGTAATTTATTGGTCATCGCAGATTCTCGAGCAATCATTTTATGACTTAATTAGGAGATTGCAATGAATTTTGTGATTATCCAAATTACCGTACAATATGTAATGGAGCAATGGATGGGGCCGTATAAAGAAAGATTTGTGTCCGCTTGGGCGAATAATGTTATGCATTTCGACAACACCACAACAAATAGGTAATTCACTTTATTGTGCTCATCATTGCGTTTATGTTATATCATATACAATCCTAAAAATTAATATAATATTGTTTGAAAAATCATTATAGGGCGGAGAGTCACCATGCAAAGATTGAAAAGACAAATTGCGTCTAGTCGGGTAATTTCGAGACATGTTGGGAAATGCAGATTCACACCCTCCTCGAGACATCACACAATGCAATCAAACATTTTCTTGAGAAGAGCAGAAATGTAGTCTTACATAAATACAAATCGGTTGTATTCATGTCACTACGAGGTATGGTTTCTATACATGCATTGAATTTGAGAAAGACGTGCGGACTCCCATGTGCTCATGAACTTTCCGAATATGTGAGTTTGGATAAGCCAATTCCACTTGATCAAGTGGCTTCATTTTGGCGAAAATTAGATATATTACCGACTAGCAAAGACGAAGCTGGAGTTGGGCCCAAAATTGGGTCTCGATGGACTCAGTGTTTCGGTGATCTTTTCACCAAATTTGAACAAGCACCCGAATCGTAGAGAGTTATTAATTTTGAAAAGAATTACGAGATTACGAATCCAAGAACAACCTCACTAATTGAGCCCAAGTACGACCGCACACGTGGTCGCCCTAAGTCCGTAAAGGTTAAACAATCCAAATCAACCAAACGTGACCCGAGTAAGTTCGAATATGTCAAGTCTATTAAAGATAGTTGTTCACCATATGAAGAAGTAATCTTTAATGTTAGTCCATCGAATCAACCTATGTTCTCTCCGATGCCGAGGCAAAAGCTACCGGTAAATATCGTCTCTTTTATTTGTGCATGTACACATGACATATTTGTTGCTAATGTCCCACTGTTCTTCATGTTGTGTTTCAATAGGTTGTGCGTCAAAAGGACCAGAAAGTGACCATTAGTGGTTTTATGGAGCAACTTCCAACGCGTTTACATCAACATATTATTGGTACTAAGGATGTTGTGAGCGATGGTCATTGTGGTTTCCGTCTTGTGCAGAGACACCTACTTGGATACGGTGAAGATTCATGGGGTCGGGTTCGAGGAGACCTATGTCATGAGTTGAACGAAAACCAAGGGTTGTACAATCATGTATTCGTCAAACATGGTAGTGTTGACAAAATCTTGTCTCGTCTCAACTACTATAACGATACAACGCATAAGAAACATTGGTTTTGTTTACCCGAGATGGGTCACTTGGTTGCGTCGGCTTACAATGTTGCGTTTGTGTGTTTGGATCAGCGAATGTCCCTCACATATCTACCATTACGAACAGAAGCGCCAATTGCTCCGAAGCTAATTTGTGTTGGATTTGTGAACAATAACCATTTTATAGAGGTAACTAAAAAATTGAGTAAAGATTATGTGTACTCATTGTTGACATGTATTTTTTTCATTTGTAGGTTTTCTTGAGTGGCGGTCACCCATTGCCTCCCGTGGTCGCAACATGGAATAATTATCGCCATGAATGTGCAAAGAAATTGAAGAATTTGTATACTAAACAACTTGAATTGTATAGTGGAAGTGTAGGAAATAAGGTCCCATTGTCCGTAGTACGGACTATAAACTTAGGTTAGAATTATTTGTTTGTTATGTATTGGATAAGTTAAAGAACTTTGTTGGAAATGCATGTGTTTTTAATTGGTGTGATTGTCTTTTTAAAATGCTTGTTTTAAGGTGGCACATTTTTTACGGGGATTTTGTTAAGTTGATCAAAATGGCACGATGGTGGCACAATCACATACTATGATCGTGCCTACATAGACACGATGGTGGCACGGTCACATACTATGATCGTGCCTTTTAGACACGATAGTGACACGGGTCACACACTCGTTATCGTGTCTATAAAGGCATCGATCGTGGCACGATCGTAAATGCAATGATCGATCGTCTTTGGCGCGTTGATCTATTATTATATTGTCACGTTGAAAACTTTTCATAACAACTTTATTATTACATCACAATCCTCCATAGTACATTACCAACCTTCATAGTACATTACAACCTAACAGAGTACATTACCAACCACAACACAAGCAAAGATTACAAACATAGCGCACAACCACCCAACTAGTACACAACAGACACCAACGGATTGACACGAGACAACTCAATCGTGTCAACTTCTGAGCGTTCAGCATCATCCTGAGAACCTTCATCAGAAGAGTAGCCATCAAACTCCAACGGATTGACACGAGTGTAACCTGGTAGCCCCTCGAAATCAATGTCCGGCGCCTCACGAGTGTTGAAAACTTCAACACGATCACGGTACTTGGGAAGCCGTTAGTCCGAAAAAACGTTGTATGTTGTTCTCTTGCCTAACATGAGCCCAATAACTGGAGATGGAAAACTCGTTAGTGTACGGGTTGAAATTAACACCCGGCAATCTTTGAAAAACGGTAGTCATGAAAGTGGGTGCGCATCATATGGATCTTAATCTTGACTTTAAGGACGAGGAAATCCTTTTGCATGGCTTCGTCAGATAGATGCGACTCAGTTCAACAAATATGATGTTGAAAACAACAGGGCGCCGTATGTTGTTTGCCATATGACATAACATGAAGAAATTGTCAAAGCTGAGGCTTCTTCCTCCCGGGAAGTCCAACCAACACCACGCCTATTGTCCCTAGCGATCTCATTTCTTGTTCTTACCATTTTTCCCAGTAACAAAATCATAACAAACATGTTCATCCAAGATTTAATTAGCTATTTCTCAAAAAAAAGATTTAATTAGCTATGATTCATCAAATTAGCTACTATGTAAAAAATTACCTTTATCACAACACAACCAAGATTTAATGCAATTTTATTATCTACATTTGAACATATGCATGTATTTATAAGTGTAATGTATGGACCCATGTGTAATGTAACTTATTTTCACCATTTATCAGCATGGACCCATATGTAATATGTAACTTATTTTCACCATTTAATGCAAGGACTCACTCGGTATATGTTACTTATTTTCACCATTTAATGAATGGACCCATGTTATACAAGTAACATAAATCTTACTCAATGGAAAGATTGTCCGTCCCCAACCAACAAGTCCATTTAATGGATGGACCAATTGAATATGTTACATACTTTCAATCATTTAATGCAGACCCGCGATAATATATGGCACGATAAGCAATATCATGATCGTGTCAAACCTTATTGATCGTTCCACATGAGGCACAATCGATAAAATGGCGATCGTGTCATCGCGGCCTCATGCATGGCATGATCGTTGAAAATGGCGATCGTGCCATCGTACACATCGACAAAGAAACTCACAACCAATTCAAGTTATACCGTAGAGTTAATCAACAACCAGTTCATCCAAATCATTCCCAAATCATACCTAGTTAATCAAGTTAAACCAAAACATATTATATAAAAACTAAATATACAAAATATACACAATTCCAACTAAATACCCACAATATACACAATATAATCAAGGGGTCCAAGTCGATGCATCACATGCTAAATTTATACACCATAAATGCTACATGCCGACGATAGGTTGTTTTTATATACTCCTATGTGTTAAGCGCACGGTCAAATACATTTATAAGAAAACTCTCCACCCTCCTCAACGCAAACGGTCCACAACTATGACTATCATGTTGTTCGTAATTTTTGATGGACCAACAACCTTGACACCCAACAATCCTCTCGAGGTATCAACTCCTGACGCTCTTGGTAAAACCGGGTTTGCCATAGCAAAACCGAATAATACGTGCAAACGGATAGAGAGCCGCGCGCGGCAAGTCTAACCTCAAGCGGTAGCTTGTGAATGTTGAGTCATAAATCCAAATCGTGCAATCCTTTAGCGCTATCCTCACAACAATCCAATGACCGCCGATGTTGTGGATAAAAACAACCTCAAAAAAATCGATTAGAAATTAGGGAGTATGAACAAAACAATAATTAGTTAATTAATTTATACCGAAAAGAGATAGTTCTTACGTGGTCCAACGAACTCCATGGAGGCACCCCACCCCAAAGAGGTCGTTCACCATGGACGTACTCCACCAACGCGCGCGTAAGGTCATCCGGTATGACCTCTGGCACGGTCCCATCAAACTCTCCACCCGGTGGGTTCTTTCCATGTAGATCGGTCCATACTTTGCCTAGATCAAGCTGTATAATGAAAACATATTTGTTAGTAAAAACACGAATGTACCGAAACAAAATAAATGACACATTATGGACTATTTATCTAATAAATACATGAAACTTACAAATAATCGTGTGTCACCAATCCCATACGACCTCGCACTGGGGATGGACCACTATACCACCAACTCAGCCGGGTAATGTAGTACAACTAAGTAGGCATCAATTTGTTGTAACAAGCAAACAATAAGATCAATTGTCAATGAACATGAACAAATAACACCCTGGAAATGAAAGAAGAAAAATATTAACATTGTGTTACCACTAAATCCAAATCAATGGCTCGGTGGCTCGATATCCTTAAAGAAACTACGCCAAATGTGCATAACGCGTATCCAACATTGCGGGCCGAGACAGAAAACTCGTGTTAAAATCACAAAACAACAATAGTGTATTTGAATTCATATATTGATTTAACTTACGCCTCATCGCTATCTAAGAACCTCATATACTAAGCATGTGTGGCATCCTCTTTACGATGCTCGCTTTTCGTGAAAGGGCTACGAAGGTACCTAGACGGCACTCGTGCTCTCACAACACGAAGGGACATATCATCCCCTCCAGATGTGAGCGGTGAGGCCACAGCCGATGCACCAATCCCAATCGGTGTCCGTACATCCGTAGGGGACAGATCCAACGCAGCCTCTGCGACCGGCGTGATGGATGAAAAGTAGTCCGCCTGCCCACCCTGGGGGGAGAATCGCTCACCCACCGCCGTGGGGGGAATAGAATCCTATACAATGAAGGAAACTTCATTAAATAACACAATTCAAAAGATATTCTATTCTAAATGTTTAACAGAAAAACAAATAAATGCGCACCGAGCGGATACCATACGCTAAATGGCAGGATCAATTAAGACTTCTCGACCTCCTTCCGCACGATAGGCGGTACCATAGCATATACGTCTTCTCGACCAAATCGCACGATCCGCCGCACGAAGGTGGAACCTCTCGCGCCGCACCGCAGTAAAACCTCCTGCTGCATCCCAGTCCGAACTAAATGAACCAACGCCTCGACCTCCCACCATACTAAACGCGGACCAAGGCCTTAATGGCACGCTCAACCAAAGTCGGCACAATGGCCTCCACCGCCGCCGCATCAATTCTTCTAATAGCGCTCGGTCGGCCTAGAGAGGGTGTAGAGGTGTGTGGAGGAACATCCGAACAACGCCCTGGGCCGGACGATCATAATCACCCATCTCAATATGTGAATCGGCATCAAGGCTATCATCATCATCCATCAATGAAGTCGACTCATGTGTGGTGCGTCGACGCTTTGAAGCTTGAGGAGTAATAGGCGTCGTAGGTTTTTCCCGATCGGTTACCCCGATGAACATAAACAACACCGGATCGGAGCTCGAGATTGACATGCAATAAAATAAGGAAGCTCATTGTCCCTCGCAAATCAAGGTCCTAAATGCGATCAATCTACAAAATTGCAAGATCTATATCGCAATTACTTAATTATTACCATAAGTTAAAATTTGAAAAATGCAAATTACATTTTGTACCGACGGTCAAGAAAGCCATGCAGATTCACGAGGACTTCGAAACTTCCACCATGTGCGCGTGGAATAGCAATGTCCGAGGTCGAACCCCACATGAATCCCCAGATTGGGTATGGCCTCGTACGCCCAAATCTAAGAAGAACAATAAAAATAGTTAAATTATAAGATGTATGTTTGTACTAAATGTAAATTATAAGATGTAAATTACATTAATATCACTTACCAAGAAAGCCCAAACAAATCAGAATAAATACGGAAAGTACTCTTGGGCTCGGTGGGTAACAAAGTGAAAGGTAGTGGCATAAAATGCTGAACGCAGTACTTCCCCCAAATTGAAAGACTCCCACTGATCAACGTGATCAACCAAAGTCCACCACGAATCCTCAATGACCTGTGGACCTTGATCCCATGCGAATAGCAAATAATATGCAACCAACAACTTCGCCACCTTCAACTCATCAGAAGGATCATCACGGAATGCACCGCCGAAAATGCGATCCTCCATCGACACCTTAACACCACGGTAGTATCTATCATACAACCCATTGGGAGGCGGCACGTGGTTGGTGTTCGATTAAATGTGGTGGGGGCAAAGGATAGCCCAAGAATCAAAGCGTACTCATATTTGGAGAATCAATCAAACGGTTTCCAATCCGAAACCATAATTCGTCCATTGCACCTTTCTTAACAACCTCATTCGCAATAACGGCATGAAGGGCGGCATTACAACTAACCGCACGGTTGTCCATCCGCAATACAAAACCAAAACATGACTTCCGAAACTCTTCGTACAAAAAATCCCCGCATTTTTGCAACTCGATTTCTAAGTCGTCAAGAATCGACAACCTGCTATACAAATTTAACTTCGACTTTATTGCCATAAAGTTCGGCCTCTTCCAAGCCCACTTGTGAAAAATAGTCAAAAATCAAAATTAGCAATCAACCACTATCAAAGAAATCACATAGAGAACTCTAAAAAATTGATGCTACTATGGCATGATGGCTTATTCATCGACCGTGCCAAGAGTAAAGCCATCATGCCAAAAAGGCACGATGGTGGCACGATCGATGAATAAGCCATCGCGCCTAAGTGGCACGATGATGGTGGAACGATCGATGACTAAGCCATCGTGCCTAAGTGGCACGATCGTTCAATCGATCGTGCCACCTAGGCTTCATCGACCGTGCCATTTCGCCTTCTTCAAAGTTCCATATTTCAAATTTTACAAGACAAATGGCGCCATAACTACACCCATCTCAAACCCATACCCATACAACTACATAGCACACACAAACTACAAAAATGCAAGTTATTTTAAGGAAAAGTTGAGTTATAACAATACCTCATCATTTTCTTCGCGAGCCGTTGGGGCTGTGGGCCGCGATGCCGTGCCGGATTTGGTGTCTCGTCTCGGCCTATTGTGGATGGTGGTGCACCATCCACGGTCGTCATCATCATCGGGAAGAACCATCCTTCTTCTCCTGTATGTTTGGAAATCTTTAACTATTGCCGTCGAATAGAATAAATAGTCGCTGAGAGGTCGCTGAGAGGTCGCTTGAGAGGGTGGGTGTATTTTTTGTTTCAGTTTGAGAAAGTGGGGGGGGTGAATGGTTGGAGGGTGTATTTTGGGGGAAAATAAGACTAAGGGCAAAATTGGAAAAAAAAGGGGGTGAACTCATCAATTGGGTCATATTTGAAAAAGTGGGGGTGGGTGAACTTATAAGGTGGGTGTACTCATCAAATTTGGGGGTGCCAATAGCGCCCATTTTTTATTTTTCAAGAACAATTACAAAATACTCCCGAGGTTGTAATAATTAAAAGGGGGAGAAAAGCAAGATATTTTAAAATTATAAAAAAACCTCGATTTGATAATTTAAGGGGATAACTATAAAATTTCTAAAAATATCATGGAATTTTTGAAATATTTTTGCTTATAAAGAGAAAAAAATGTAAGACGAAATTAAACATCAAGGGTGGTCGATCCAGAAATTGCTCCATCTCCTTGAAAGTATCTTTCGACCGAACTCCATCTGCAGACTGCACAAAGGAGGGCCGAAGGGTTGCTCCGTCGTGCCCTCTTCGATGCTTAAGTCGAATAATATTTTGCAATAAAGAGGCGAAAATATAAAAGTAAATATAAAAAGTGTGCTTAGAGTAAGAATGAACCTGGACTATGGTTTTTATAGTTTTGTCCTAATTAAGGTTTCCGTAAAATCCGAGTTTGTTACGGTTTGGTAATGTAATCCTATTTAGGATAAGATCGAATACTCGGAACTTAGTTTCATTAAACAGATCGTGCAGATCGACAATATTAATTGCCTCAATAAAAATTGAGTCCAACCTCATAGAGTTTTCATCGCACGCCATCATGTCCACTCTCAATTTCTATATCGGGGCCCTTCACTCGCCCTTCGATAGTTCATCGATCGCCCACAACTAGAAAACCTACAGCCCGACAAGTCATTTAATTCATCCCCGAGGTCATTTAATCATCCTCTATCATTCTCACCAACGCTCTTTAGTTCATCCCGTACAGAGCTCTTCACTTGACACCCATTGCGTAGAACTCATCGATTCACCATCACAAAGCTCTTTAGTTCGGCCTAAATCAACCCTTATCCCACCAAATATAAGAGTTCTTCACTTTCGCCCACGCTTGCCACCTATCTCATCCCTTATCGATTGCGCCCCCAACTATGGGTGAAGAATAACTTCACCATAGTTTTTAAATGTCGGGTGAACTTCTTTTTAGGGTTTCATCTCTTCCCCTTCTCGCACATTTATGTCACGCCCTTTCACATCCATCAAGAATGACTAACACGCCGTCCTTTCTGGTTTCGAGGTGACTTCTGACCCTTAGATATGATCCCAATCTATGATCCAGTTATTCATTTTCAATTTCCAAAACCCTTATATCTTCCTCTCGCTTCTATATAAAGCCATATCCCTCTCCATTTTCACTTTACCACTCCTTTAGCAAAATTATCCAGCTTATCTTCTCCTTCTAAGCCGATTTTCTGGCGAGACCTAGAAGATTTTCCTCGCATTCTTCCCGTAAGTCCGGTGTGTTTTCATCATCTTCTCCCAAGATTTCATATTTACTCCAATTCCTTCATCTCTATCTCTTTGTCCTTTTACTTTATTTATTCAATTTTCCCCTTCCATGGACTCTTTTTCTTCTCGATTCCACTCCTCTCGACCCCTATGTGGCCGAGCTAGAAAGGTGGTCTTTAGAGATTCCCTCATCCTCTCGAGTTCTTAAAAATTCCTCCTCGACATCCTCGTATCCGGATGCTGGCAGAGTCGAGCTCTAACTCGTACACGACTCTGCGTATAGAAATTTGAGCTCCTCCTCATGAGGCTCTTTAACCAAATATCCTCACGACTTTAAAGAAACCGCAATAACCGTCTATACTTTAACTAATATCAAGATAAATTCTAAGATACATTCCTCCTTTAAATTAACTCTTCCTAGCATTCAGATAGACCCGATCGACCCTTCAAACAATCTAGCCTTCTTTGTAGGCCAAATTGAGGGGGTCTCGCATTTCCTATCCATTCTTTATGGTTGAGGTATCCACACTTTATCGCATACCCTTAACCAATTAGCCCCTAACTCTTTCAGATATGGTTGGCTTCCTTATGTTGACCTCCTATTAGAAATCGAACCTTCTACCGAGCTATTTTTTGCCTTTTTCCAAATATAGACCTCTTCCACCAAGGGTCTTTTCTACATCACCTCTCGAGGTGATGCTCGGTTCTTAAGCAAATATCCTTCTTCTAACAAATTTTGGAAGGATAAATATTTTTTATTCCCTCCCCTCAACCTTGGGGCTCCCCACTTCTTGGACTTGGACACTTCCCACCCAACACAGAATAATCCCCGAGCCCGATCTCCCGAGCTCGAAGCTCTGGTGATAAACTTACTAGGATTAAGTATGACCTATCTCGACTCGTTATTCCTTCCCTTCTATATCATTTCAAGTTGAGCTCCATTGCGGCTCCTTTAGAAGATAGGCTCGATAAGACACATCTATATCTCTATTTATTATACTCATATCGCTATGTTTATACTTATGAACTATGTTTTTTTTATTTTTATAGACACCATAATTACTGCAATGGTTGTCGACCAAGAGGAGGAGGCACGAGACTAGTTGCCTCTACTACCACCCCCTCCCACCGAGGCGATGTTGGTTCTACTCAAGGAGGCAAATCTCCTAAGACCGTACGCCCGATTCCGCCGATGTTATTGTCGAACTTACAAGTCCAGGAGCTCGTCCCGTGATCAAGCCCCCACTACCATTACCAATCTAAGACTGTTCCATCAATCGCTACCCCTATCTCTTACACTCGCAACCCAATACATACACCAAACCAAACATTTTTTGTTGGTAATTCTATCCTGAGAAATACGATGGCATCCTAGCTACTCGGTATATCCAAGGCAATTGTCCTAGTCTCCGACCGCACCACCCTCGAAAAACTTAGTGATGCCGAAGCCAGTGAGCCCTTCGCTTAGATCACCCAAAGCGAAGTAAAGTTTGTTGTCATGATCTCCCGAGCTCGAGTTAGCTTTGCTAATCCTTTGTCGTAGGTGAGCTCAATTCCTTGAAAAAGAATACCAAATGTTGAAGTCTAAGGAGGCTAAGCTGCAAGAGGAAGTTCGACGCCTAAAAGATCAAGTTGATGTTCACAAGGTCACTTGTGGATTCCTATGAGTCCAAGCTCAATGCCCTAGAAGGCGACAATTCGACCTTAAGTTGAGCCGAACGACCTCCATCCAATGCACAACAAACATCGATCAAGCCCGAACTAAGGGTATCAAGATCGGTCGCGCGCTTCCTTGCCTTTCCTAAAAGCTCTTCGATTATTCAATAGTTCGGACAGAGTTAAACAAGCCTTCCTTAGCTCGATCGATCTATTAAGATACTATCTGTTGGAGCTATGGAATATTACAACTTTGCTTTCGATCAGCCGAGAATTAGCTTAAGGAAAAAGGGATTGATGAACAAACTCGATAGACAAGGTCCCAAACGCCGCTCCCGATCCAAAGGGCTTTGTTTTGAAGGAAGCAAATCGCCTCAACAAGGCTCTCCTTGAGACCTTTATCGATTCCTTATCTGCTTCTCTTCTTCTCCACCGCTTTCGAGCTCGGGGTCACTACTTCACACCCCGAGATCGAAGCTTTGCAGACTTTCTCAAGGTGCTTTTGTTCCCTCCCAATGTCAAGAAGAAGTCTGAAGAAGACCCCGAGATCGCCCTTGTGGATGATGTGACCATCTCGATGGATGATTATACAATGGAAAATGCTCCGCCCACTATTTAGGGGTTGGTCTTGATTTTTACCAGTCTTTTAAATATTTGTACTCGCATGTTTTGCTAGTAATGCAATTTCTTTTTTGCCTTGTAAATTTCCTTTATGTACTTGTAAAATTTCTTTGCCGATCTTGTTTCTATTGGGGCCTCCACAATGGATGGTTCAAATTCGATGTTTTGAACTTGCACTTTTTACACACCATTGTGGAGGGTACAAAATTCAGTTCATAAAAAAGTTCAACATGTTGAACCAAGTTCAACTTTTCTTTTGTTTCTTTCTTTTTTCTTTTTGTATTTGTTTTTTTATGTTGAATGGAAATCTTGTAAATATTTTTAATTGTGTTGTGACTGTTTCTTGCATTGTATCCATTTTTCTTTCGTTTCTTTTTTTGTTCGTTTTTTAATAAAACAACTGTAAGCATTTTTGTTTGAACAAAAACTACTATAACCATTGTTTCTACTTAATAGCATTTTTCTTTAATTATTTGAACTTTATGTTGTGACCGTTTTTGTAGATAGTTTTTTTCAATTAAAATTGTAAAATTGATCTTTTTAATTAAATTTTATTATTCTAATATTTTTTGTTATTCTAATATAATTATGAAAAATAAATCAATTATATATATTACTTTAATAATGATTTTATTAAAAATATATACAAAAATAAAAATAAATATATATTAAAAAAACTGATAGTGGGACCCATTTTGAATCATGAACTTAAACTTACCATTGTGGATAAGAGAAGAAGGTGTAGTTCGTGTTCATATTTTATTGATGTGGCACGCGGTGGCCATAAAAATTTAATCTTGCAACGACCATTGTCGATGCCCTTATTAACAATCGGTGATTTTGCCTTATATTGTTTTGCAAATTTATTTTACTAATCTCATTTATGTCTATTTAAATAATGGCTTGGCTTATTAACAAATGCTAACTTTTGTCCCTTTTGCCCGAACTCAAGACCTTGAGGCTTTCAATATTTAGAATCTCATATGAGCCCACTCAAATTTTTCTTTTTTAAAGAGAAATTGGCTCCTCGGCCTCGTGACCCCAAATATTTGGAGTCTAGCTCGAGCCGAGCTCTAAATACTTGTCAATTTCTTCGACTAAGCCGACTCAAGCCGAGTTCCTTGCATTGGCCTCGTGGCCCCAAGTATTTGGAGTCTAGCTCAATCTTAGCTCCAAATACTTATCAATTTCTTCAAAGAAAACTGCTCGAGCCAAGCTCCTTGAATTGACCTCGTGGCCTTAAGTATTTGGAGTCTAGCTCGAGTGAGCTCCAAAACTTGTCAATTTCTTCAAAGAAAATTGGCTCGAGTCGAGCTCCTTAGATTGGCCTCGTGGCCCCAAGTATTTGGTGTCTAGATCGAGCACATAATTCATGGAAATAGATCGTTCTCATTCAAATCATAGAAAGCTTTTCTTACATTAGATATCTCCATCTTTACGAGTAGTACTTCTTTAAATTGATGTTGTTCCATGCCAACGGAGTTTTCGTCCATTCGATTCTTCCACTCATATGCTTCTCCCGCCAACACCCTCGTCACTCGTAGTGGTCCTTCCCAATTTACATCTAACTTTCCTTTGTTCTTACTAGCATCCGCCTCCTTAGCACCAAATCGCCGACCTAAAAGGCCCTCCTTATCACTTTCTTGTTAAATGTTGCTTTAATCCTTTCTCTTGTTCTCTCCGATAAAAATGTCATTTCCTTTTTTCATTAATGGTATCCAAGGCTTCTTGGATCATCATTTCATTTTCATTCTCCTCAAAAGCTTGCAATCTATGGGTCTCCATCCCAATTTATGCGGTATGACCGCATCTATTCCATATACTAAGCTAAAAGGGCTTTCTCCCATCACCTCCTTCGGATTAGTCCAATAAGCCCACAAGACCGAGCTTAGCTCTCAAACCCATGTACCTCCCACTCTTTCTAGCCGAGCTTTAAGTCCTTGAACCAAGATCCTATTGGTAACCTCCACTTGCCCATTAGCTTGTGGATGAGCTACCGACGTGAAATTATATTTTATCTTCATCCCATGAACCATGTGTTTATTCCTGCCCCGCAAATCGCGTTCCATTATCCGATATAAGAATATGAGGTGTTCCAATATCTACATGCAATATTTTCCCAAATGAACTTCATTCTTCCTCATTTATTTTTGCTAAAGGCTCGCTTTCCTCCCACTTACTGAAGTAGTCAATTGCCATAATCAAAATTTTCCTCCGCCCGGCCGATGAAATGGTCCTCTATATCAATTACCCATTTTATGAAAGGACATGCTGAACTCATTGTCATGAGCTCTTCTCACGATCGATGTATAAGTGGCGCATGAATCGGCACTTCTCACAAACTCTCACCAACTTCTCTCGCTTCCTCTTTCAAATGGGGCCAAAAGTACCCCGCGCGTAACATTTTATTTACTAAGATCCTAGCTCCCATGTGATTCCATAACACCCCTCATATATCTCCCTTAATACATACATACCTTCCTCCTCACTCAAACACCTTAGCAAAGGCATGGAAAAACCTCTTTGTATAAAGCATATCTCCCATAGCGTAATCGCATAGCTTGGATCTTTAGTCGCCGCTTCACTCCTTTTCTCCTGGCAAAGTCCCTCCTTTTAGATAAGCCAACATAACCGCTCTCCGGTCCTCCTCCGTCTTGACCAAAGACCGCATTTGACAACCATTATGGAAATTGAATCTCCTTGATGTGTCCTGCGCATTCAACAATTTCGCACCTCACCCTAATGATCGATCGTGATCCTTCTTAGGACCGAAGTTTCTCTTCTTCTCGCTTCACGGACTTATACGAGGGGTTCACATTAAGCCTGTGTTTAGCTATGCTCGTCTATCCTCACCAAGTCATTCACGGACCACACAAATACATCCACATTACTCCTCGAAAATTGCACCAACTCCTCTCTCAACTCCTATGATAAACCTTCCCAACCTTGGTGACCTTATCGTGGTCTTCCAAAGACCAGTTCTACCAACATCAACTCCTCATTTGGTTGCACATGCTCGACCGCTCATCATCAAGCTTAATCATTTTACCCTTATTTTCATCATCATCAATAGTATTTCCTTGCTCATCTTTCTCGAATGCTCTCCACATACAACTTCCTCGACATATACCGATCCCCGCCGACCTCCTTTCCTACTTGGAATTTCATTTTCAAATGATACACAAAAACTACAGCCCCGAAGGCATTCAACGATGGTCTACCCAACATTACATTGTACGAAAAAGATACATCAACTACTAGAAACCGAATCATTCTAGTTTTACGACTAGGCTCCTTACCTAGAGAAACAGGTAAAGTGATCATACATATGGGTTGGATGGTGCCTCCCGCAAATCCAACAAACGTTTTATTCACCGACTCCAAGCCGACTTGGAGATCCATCTTCTTGTAGCGCTCATAGAACATGATATCCGCCAAACTCCCCATATCAACAAATACATGCTAACATCATAGTTAGAAATTGTGGTCGTGATCACAAGAGCATCTTTATGGGGAGTTACAACACCCTTGCTATCACACGACCCGAATCGGATATTTGGCCCAGGCCTACCGCTTCCACCTTCATCTCGCTCATGCACCCAACTGAGTTTCTTTGCTGAACATAGCTCTTTCGGGCTCTCCTCGAATCTCCTCTGTTGGTCCCCTAACTATCATTTGGATCACCGCCCGCCGAGGTGGATGTGGAGGCAACTCCTCACTCTCCTCCCCTCCCTCCTCTCCTACTCTCGCCGAGGTTGATTGTAACCATTATTCTCCCTTCTATACCCAACTTTTTCTTTCCTTATGTCCACATATACAAAATTCCTTTAATCGCTTCCTCTGCCTAAATCAACCTCTTAGTCTCGTCCCTCAAGTGAGTGCACCGATCCGTTGTATGTTCATACTCATTGTGGAACCCGCAAAATTCTTTGCACTTGTCTTTTGTTGGTGCCTCCGCATATGCCTTTGGCCACCTCAAGTTGGGATGCCTCTCAATAGCTATGAGCACCTCGGCCCAATAAATTGCCAATGGTGTGTATTTCTCATACCTCGGTCGTCCATCCACCACCTCGGGCTTAAGCTTCTTTTGAGGTGCCTTATCCTCCCGATCTTCCTTTCTCTCTCTCTTCTTCTCCCCCTTCTTCCCTTTTCATTTTTCTTGCCTCTTCCAGGTTAATATATCTTTCTCGCCCGAGCTAACAGCTTCATCAAACTTTTTGGTTGGTTCTATTACTAGAGATTCAAAAACTCACCGTCCTTTAGCCCTTGAGCTAGAGCATTGGCCAATATTTACGGGCTAGACGAGGGCACCTCCACTTTCGCAGCCGTAAAACATTGTCAGTAACTCCTAAGTCCTTCTCCTCCCTTTGCTTAATGCAAAACGAAGTGGTGTCTTTTGGTACTTTCGACAACTCGTGAATCGATTCGTAAATGCCGAATCAAGTCGTCAAAGTTTTTATGGAACCCAAAGGGAGCTGGTTTGAACCATTCTTTGAGCCGATTTCGTAAGAATAGTGAAAAAACTCTACACATCGCGCCATCTATGAATCTGTGTAGAACGACAACATTTTCAAAATAACATAGATGGTCCCATGGGTCGGTGGTGCAATCATATTCAAAGTTTAAAGCCCGATAGGAGGACGGAGCTCATCCGCCATAATTTCATCGAAAAAAGGGGTTCCCCTACTTACCCGAATCGAGGCCTCTCCCCGGCGTCCCCGTCACCTTCCTATGAATCCTAGCACCTACCGATGGAGATCATCCACCCTTTCTCGACCAATTCGGATTTTTAGTCGATGTATACTCAATCATCTTAGAAGCGAATGCACTTCTTCAACCACGGTGTTCCGCCGACCTCTGTCGCGACCTCCCAGTGTTCTAGCCACATTCTCCCCACCGGAGGAGCGACAAGTGGTGGTGGTGGAACCAAATCCTCACCTCATTTCCACGGTAATAAAGTTGCCCAACTGTTCGAAGAACATATGCCCCAAACTACTACCTCCTCCTCGGACATGGGTGTTTGCTCCTCCACCCTTGTCTTGAGAATCCCTTGCCAATCGCCCTCCACAAATCCTCCATAAGACGGCAAAAATTGGTCGATCCAAAATTATTCCACCTACTTGAAAGTATCTTCCGACCGAGTTGTTCGCCTTTTTTTTTTGCTTCACCGCAAGTGAACAGGCGTAGTTAATAGATAGGGTAAGCAAGGTCGATCCTACATAGACTAATAAATGCATGCACTAAGTATTGAGATTGTAATATTATTATTTTTATTTAGGCGATTGAAAATTGATGATTGTTTTGTAAAAGTAAGACAATATTTTATCATAAAAAGACAAAGTAAAGATTTCGATTGAAAGATCGAGTGGATGAATGAATTCCGGGTTGTGGTTTCGATTAATCTCCCTCTTGTTATCCGATTAATCAAAACCAAAGTTATTATTAGTCTTCTCTATAAGAGGATCACAAAAGTATTTTACCCTCTCTCTCGAGACACAATGAAAACGTTGATTGAATTACTCTATGCTAGCATCTCTACTCAACATAAGATAAACAACTCCTAAAAGCATAAAAGATCGCTTATCCTCACAAATACTCACGGACTTCTCATTTATGCAAAGTATTCATGTCAAGTACTCGAATCTAGTATTGAAATTCATCTCTCGAATTATGAATCAATACATCAAGCAAGTTAAACCAATGGCCATTTGACAAAACAAGAAATAAAACAGTACTCGAATAAGGTTCGAAATAATAACTTCAATTCAATTTAAACATCAAACAACAAAGATCAATTAACCAAATCTCAAACCCCGGAATCACAAGGTATTTAGCCGAACATGGGGTATAAACAACCCGCAATTTATAACATCTCGGGCCATACCTAGTCAAAATGCAATCATTTTTGAAATTCCCGCATGAGACACGGGCCGTGCTTACACGCACGGGCTTCCCGTGTGTCATGCCGAACCAAATCTCACTTTTTCACAACAACACGCACGTCCGGTGCTTACACGCCGGTCCGCCGTGTGTGGTCATTTTCTCGCCGATTCAAATTTGAATTTTCTCTTATCAACTCCTTACTTCGTGTACTCATTGTTCCACATATTTTTACACGATTCACAAAGGTTCTAATAGCCGCAATGCTCCCAATTGCCACAAAAGTGCTACAAACATAATGATTTTCCCAAAACGAACAAAGCGTAATATCTTTTCCACATATTGAGAACACGACCCATTTCTACTGAGTTAATGCATGTTTATCAACCTATTATAACCAAAATCATGCCCAAAATATATGCAAAACTCACACTAATCACGAACTTCGCCACATACCTAAGACAAAGGGGGGCCGGAGTTGCTTCTGCGTGCCGTCTCTCCGATGCTTAAGTTCAAGAATATTTTACAATAAAGAGGCGAATATATAAAAGTAAATATAAAAAGTGTGATTAGAGTAAGAATGAACATGAACTAGGGTTTTTATAGTTTTGCCTAATTAGGGTTTCCGTAAAATTCAAGTTTGTTACGATTTGGTAATGTTAATCCTATTTAGAATAAGATCGAATATTCAAACTTAGCTTCATTAAATAGCTCGGCGATTGGGACAATATTAATTGCTCTCAATAAGACTTGAGCCCCACCTCATAGAGCTTTCATCGCTCGCCATCATGTCCACTCTCAATTTCTTTATCGAGGCCTTTTTTCGCTCGCCTTCGATAGTTCATCGATCGGCTCACAACTAGAAAAACTACAGCCCGACAAGTCATTTAATTCATCCCCAGGAGGTCAGTTAATCATCCTCTATCATTCTCACCAAGCTCTTTAGTTCAGATCAGACGGAGCTCTTCACTTGACCCATTACAAAATTCATCGTTCAACCCATTCTGAACTCTTCATTTCGGCCTAAATCAACCCTTATCCCAAATTTCAACTATAAGAGTTCTTCACTCACCACGAGGTCACCTATCTCGTCCCTTATCAAAGGTTTTTTTAATGTTTAAAAATTTCTGGATTTTTTTTTTTTTTGCAATTAGCCTGAACCACAGGGGTGTTTTTGCAATTATCCCAATTTTTTATTTTATTCATGATCAGACTCACCTCTTTCTTTTCAGGAGAATATTTACATTATTGAAAGAGCATACCATATAAAGGAATCAAAGAGCAAACATCACATGTTCTCCCCTAACCAATATGCAAAATAAAACTCATCCAATTTAAACATCACATGTTCTTCCTCACTATTTTCCGAAACAAAAACCCTTGATATTTGCATGAGAGTTATCTGATTCGCGTTTTCTGGTTTCTTATTGGAACAACTTTTATCAAGTTGTGTTTTCCTTATTTAAGTATATAGTTCTACTTCAGTTAGGAGTCTAATTAGGATTTCTTTTGGCTAGTATGAATAGTTGTTCTCTTGTTTTATTTGGACGGTTTTGGGATATTATTATATTTGAGAATTTTCTCTCTTTGAAAGCATATCACGTCTTCAGGCTACGACGCTATGTTAATACTGCTTTCGACGTTGTTCTTCGTTGTTATAAGTTTCTGCCTGCGTCAGTTAGTATCTAGCCAGTTTACGTGGATCAACAGTTGAATTACAATGCACAAATCCATCAACTGGGCGAATTGTTGACACAACAGATGGCTAATCTCCACGCGCAGCAACAAATATCTTTTGATGTCCTCAGCAGCGCGTTTACCTGCTGTTCCAAACCCTGTGCGCGCGACAGATCGCACTGGTGCTGGTGTACGCGGACATTGAAGTTCTTGTAAATTTGTTTTACAAAGAATTCAGGCCTGAAATTAGAATTAAGAGTTTCATTTCCACAAATTTGAATATATTTCTCATTTTCCTTTGAGATCCAACACTAAGAATCAAATGCAATAAATAGCACCTGAGAACAACAGCAACCTTTTTTGGTTCCATTTTTATGTTAGGTTGGTATATTTTATTCAAAATATTTTTAAAATAAAAATAAATATCATTTCTGATAAACATGAGTAATCAAAATCTTCAAAATTTCAAATAATAAAAATTGAGAAGATCCTTGAAAATGAAACCAAGCAGGCTATTAGAACTCCCAAAAATTAATCATTAGTGGGCACAATTCATGTTGCGAGGAACTACTTTATGATGAAGGCTAAAAAGAAGGATAATAGACACATAGGCCACCACATTGCAAACTATTCCTGGGAATCAAGTTAATACTATATATTAAAAATGACTCAAAATGAATGTGATTTACAGCCAAATAACCACATTTACAGATGATGAATATAAAGTTAAAACTGTACTATTTCCATCCTCGTGTGGAGTTTTTCTTTTTTCAGTTTTTTTTTTTTTTAAAAGAAAGAAAGAAAAGGGCTTTTAGACCAAGAAAGTCGATAACTAGTAGTGTTTCCAAATAAATTACGGCTAATATGACAGCACCTGAAAGACCCAAGCTGTGTAACAATGTCTGAAACTCATTCTGTTGTTGAAGTTTCACTGGCATCACAACAATCCTGCTTCAAATAGATTTCGCCTTCTCAAAGTCTCATCTACCAGCTTGAAAGTCTTCTTCACAAGTTTCTGATCTAAGGCAGTTGTTCTATAGATCTTAAAGACACGATCAACGCGATCAGGGCAGTGCTCTGGAAATACAATTCCTCGAATTTTTCTTCACAAACCTGAGTGCAAGAACATTTATTGGGAGATGTTGAGCACACGGACTAAAAAGGATCTAAAAATATGAATGAAAAAGGAAAAGAAATATGACGAAAACAAAGGACACCAGCAAATGCTTTATGTATGAGGAAACTGGGAGTTTCAAAATGGCCATATTTTTTAGTATGCAAGACGACATTATATATCTTTTCTTCCTTTCTCTCTACTACTTACAACAGAAACTGGATTTGCAGATATATTAAGTTAATTAATGAAAAGACAACTGATATAAAAGTAAAATACCAGAAAACATGAACTTTAACGGTTTGTCTGGGGGTTATATACCAGAACGTACAGGGAGAATCTTAGAAGGAAACAAAATAGTATTTTACATGGAGACTAGACTTCCTTAGATGTCAGCCTATTCGTTAACTTTCAATTCCATAAAGAGGAGACAAGAAAGTGCGTACTCATATGCATTCTCAGTTTCTTGTTTGCCTGTTGAAACAGGCTGGTAATCCTTGAACCACCCACATACATTCAGTGGCACCTGCGTAAAAGAACATTGTAATCCAAAATCTCATAGAAGTCGTCCTATGCTTAATAATTAAAAATCTTATATGTCCTTACTTTTAGAACCTTCTTTTCAAATAAATCAAATTTGTTGAGAAATAGCATGAAGGAAGTTTTCTGCATAGAGGAAAGGCAAAAATTACACAGTGAATTAGCTGATGCATAACAAGCAAAACTAGGACAGTCTAGTAGCATGTCATAGATAAAACCTCAAAGCAGGGTTGCTTCAGGACCCACTCAAAGAGTTCCTTTGTTTCCATCATTCGATTCTTGTTATCATCCTCAAAGAGAGTTTGATCATACCTGAAACACAGTCACAACACCTTGTATAAATTACAATATAATCAACATCAGTTGAGCTAACTCAACAGATATACACATACTATTGTGTAATGTCCAAGATTAAAAGTAACAGATGAAAGTCAAATTTTACATAATACAGAACATATATTCTGGTGACAAGGTGTGATATCACCATTGACAAGCATATCGTAATAAGTCAGAGTTACTATAAATATATATATATGTGTGTGTGTGTGTGTGTTTGAGCAAATGAGAGAGTAATATCAGTTATACTCGCTTATGGCAGCACAGAATATCACAGCTGAAACACCCTCAAATAGATGAATCCATTTTCTTCTTTCATTTTTCTGGCCTCCAACATCAAAGAGCCGATATACTTCTCCACTTTTTTTGTTCTCTCCAACTGGGCTGCAAACATCTAAATAGTTAGAGACTACTTCACATGACTGTCATTTGAATCACACCTTGTACTTTCAAGTACGCTGATGCACATAGCAGGAAACAGAACTATATCAATTTGAAGTAAAAATGAATAAGAAACGAGGGTTGCACCATCAGTTATACATGATGGCAGAGGGTGCAGTATGACTCAAGAATAACCAACCACATAAGTCAGAAAGAAAGTTCCTTTTTCTTTCTTATTTTTTCCTATAAAGTCCCACCATATCAGATTCAACACTTCTAATTTTCAAAAGAATAAAGACTTCAACATAAACATTTCTAGAGAAAAAAACATGTCTTAACTGCAGTCAAGACTGAAATGTAATTCTACATGTATTCTCCCAACCAATATAACATTCCCAACCCTTCACAATAAGTTGACAGCACTTGAAAATGGAATGTCTACGTGTTACGGATGTCGGGATATTTTCACCTAAATCATTGGCAAAGTAAAATATTATGGAATCACCACAGACAGAGTACTTGACCCCATGATACAATAAAGTGCTTTTAAAAGGAATAGAAGGCACTGGTGTGAAGTGAAAAAAGAAAAGAAGAAATGGTCTGCTAATGGGCTGGGGGTGGAGGAGAGCAAAGGAGCTCAGTTCAAATATGAAATGCAGACAGATAATGAAGTTGGCGATAGAAACCACAATCTTTGGTCTTCTGCTGGGAGGAAAAGGAATATCACCTGAACTGGATTTCTACAACACCAGTTGTCCGAACCCTGGCATAAAGAACATCTTCCTACATCAAGACAGAAACGAAAAAGATATTTTTCAGCACTTATAACAACATGATCACTAGTTACAAAGCATGAACAGAAAAGGATTTACAAAACATTGGTAAATAAGGCTGCAAGAACGACAAGATGAATAGCAATGGATAGACAGCTGAAAAAACACATTAGGTAAATCTGACAACTGTTCTTTCTTTTTTCTTCTTATTCCGTGTGAAGCCCATCATCAAGCTCACAATGTTCAAATGTTTTCGCACAAGATGCAATTATTGCAGACCACTAAATAAAATGATCATGGAATTGGTATTTATTTTGGTGATAAGAAAAGTAGTTACATGAGAAAACTAGATCACTTACAATAATAGACTTAGTTTGAGATCTTATTGCCAAACAGTCACCAGCAAGAAATTTTGAATAAAAGCAATACAATCTGGGCAAGTGCCAAACAATTAAAGTTGGCTCATATTTACATTCAATATTTTGTGTAATAAGCACATAACAGACCAAATGTCAAACTTATTGACAGTCAAACCATCTGATAATGAATATTCAATCCTACCATATTGGCATAGCGGCAGTCCACTGGTGATGCAATCAGACTGGAGGTGAAAGATGCCGACAGATGACGGGGAAGGGAGGGTGTAATCTATATTTAATTATGTGTTCATTTCATCTTACAAGGGTGCATTCCTAAACAAAACAACAAGTCTTTAACAAATTCTATCAAATGCAACTTATGTTCCCAAGATAAAAATACATTGGCCAATTTGAGATGACCATTATATAATTTGTTCACACCTAGTTGCTTCTCTTTGGTCTGCATGGTTAAAAAAGCATATTGCTGTTCTTATAATAATGTTCTATATACCTTTGTAGGAACATAGTCTGCATCAGACAATCTTTGCAAACTTTCCATAAAATAATGGGTACAATCCGGAACTTGAAGTTCGTTACCACGGGAATATGTTTCCTGCCAATCACAACCAAACAATTCATTGAATAAATCTATAAAAGGATTAAATTAATTCCAGAAGTATCCTAGGCCATTCAGATGAAGCACAACCAACCTGTATGGCATTATCTCTCCAAAGAGTTTCGATCTCATGTGCAAGCTCTTTAGTTAGACGTGGATAATCCAACCTACTACCAATTTCTGAAAATTTATCCCCAATTTGCTGACGAGAAAAGAAAATTGAATATTATTTTCAATCCAAATAACAGACCCTTTGACAAGTCGTTAAATCTTCATATATATGCTGGTTACTAAATGATGTGCCCTAAAACAATGACAATCAAGGAACAAGGACTATGCTATGAATATATGATGTAGACCTTATTTTCATCAGATATACTGAACTTTGAGGAGTCTTCCGAGCTTTGAGATAGTTCCTTCGATCCATCATGTAATATCTGTAGGAAATGCTTCAAACTAGATAAGATTCTATCCACACAACTTCAATATATACAAAATGCCATTTGAAAACATTGTGCGTCCTATCAACCCACTGCAATATGAATTAAAGGGAAACAACCAACACACCCTTTCATATATTTCATACTTTTATTGTCTGATAAACATTGGCATGGATGACTGGGATGTAGCCTTTTAGCTCAGCCTCATCAAACCCGCTCTGGAACAGAAGTTTTATCTGCATTGCATTCAAAGCAATTATATAATCATCTGCAAATATGTGCAGGCATATATGCAACAAATAATTAGTGATCTTGATAGAGTAAAGAATAGGGCATCTTGCCTGCTTGAAAATGGTGGACTTCCCAGAATCTCCAGCACCTTAGCCACAATAGCACATTCCATGTATGAATAGGAGAGAAAACAATATAACAATCGAAGATATGAGGAGAAAATGTTAAAAAGTGTGTTTGTTACACAGTAGTTCTAACTGAATTTGTCTAGATTAGAGTAAAAAACTGGGGCAGTTACAATCACGGAAATAATGATAAATGTAAGATTATATCATCAGATACGAAAAGAAGTCTATGTTTCTGTTATCATTAAATTGCCAATGGATGCTGGTACCCATAAAAGAATGTGAAGAGAACCCTTTAAAATCAGAAGGTATGACTGCCTATTCAAAATCCTGGAAAGAAAAGTGAAGATTTTCCACTATATGTAGCTAAATAAAGTATTTATAACACAATCTAACCCAATAATAATATTAATAATGCATGAGGATTAGCAACATATTTAAATGCATTTAAAAACTGGTAGATGAAGCTTGTAACCTGCCATAGCAATAAACACATTAGGAATTTGATTTTATGTACTAGCTGAGCCTTTAAATGTTGAACCCTCTAGAAAGGCACAAAATCAATTAAAGCATGATAAAACAAGTATAAGCATTACATTACATTTTATCACTATATCTTAATCAGCGAACAAATAGCAAAATCAGAAACCAGTTTCCATGTATACCAAGTAATAGAAGTTTCTGAATATGCTTCTCCGCCTTTGTTTCTTGCTCAATTCGCCTTTCTATTTCTGCAGTCTGCAAGTACGAGTCACATAAATAAGTAATTCAAAAATAATGATAACTCAAAAAAAAAAAAAAAAAACAAGCACCACACAATTCTATTCTGGAATGGATGAGATTTTAGATGTTTCAAGGAGGATTGACCTGCTCATTCTCTTCAGAATCAGCTTTACTGTGCCGCTGTCTACTGCAGAGTAACCCCATGTTATCGATTAGCGTACACAAAATAAACACCATATATACTCAAGCTGTCGCGTTGGGATCAATCACAAATCCCTTCGGTCGATCTTCTAGAAAATGCCATTGAGTACCTAATTGAAAAGTTAATAATTAAAGCCAATAGAACTGAGACGCGATTTTAGTAGAGAGGCTCAAGCAGATCACTATGGACTGGCTCAGCCAACTAAGTTTTTGTTTTCACCATTAGGGCAAATAACATGTCACTCATGAAACAAAGTACTTTACAGTTAGGCATTGGTATTCACACGAGGTTCAAGAGCGATTACAAATGCATTTTAAATTAGCATAATCCATTGTGTAAGATCCATGATTTAATTATCAAAAACTCCAAAGCATTCAAATCATCATAATCCCCAACTACAATAAATCCTGTGAAGATACCGCAACAACACTCAATTATTACACGTGACTCACATCATAGTTTTAGAAGAAAATTGATCGAAGAAATACTCAATAAAACTGCTTGACAAACAAATAGAATCAGATTTTTCAAATTCAAAATTTCACAAACAAAAATGTCAGATTGCTTATTATAAATCATACATTGTTGCAATAGTCCATAGCATAGGTAACCATCTCTTAATCTGCTCACTCATTATGGCCCGACTAACCAAAACACCTGATTATTGGATATGGCAACACTATATATCAAACATGCAATGAGTAGACTGTTTTAATGTATAATACTATAATCGCAAATGAACCAAAATAATCCTCCACAAAACATAGCCATATGTTATCAAATTCAACTCTACCATTATCAAACCAAATCCTGAAATTCTTCTAGAATAAAAGGTCATTTACTTAATGTTTCTAAATTATCATATAATTCTTAACAATAGTATTATAAATGGAAATTTTGCATTACACTTGAATACATATTTGTCATTTCATAGTATAAAATAGTTTCCTACAATTTCTTTAATGACCATCAGTGTTATTAGAGGCGAGAGGCGCGCCGAGGCGCAAAGGGGTCCGTAGCGCCTGTGGCGAGAGGCGCGCCTCTTGAACACGAGGCGCCAAAAATAAATATAAGAAATAATATAAGCTATTTAATTAAAAAAAAAGAGAAGAAAAATAAAATAACACAAGCTGAAACTAAGGAAACACTGAAATTTAATTAGTATATCAATGAAAAAGAGGGAAGAAAACAAAAAAAAAGGACTTTCCGATGGCGAGAGGTGGCGCCTGGCGGCAGGCAGAAGTGCTGGAGTGCAGAATCTTGGAGAAGCAGGGGCTTTCATTTTTCTTTTCTCAAATGAAATCCTAGTTTTCTTTATTTTTGAGTTTTCTAGGTCATTTTCAATGTTAAAGTGTAAGTTGTTATACCAAAGGTTAAAAGTGTATTTTCTGAAATGTTATTAAACTAGCAACTTTATAAAAAGAAAACACCCCAAAAAAGAATTGTGCAGGAGGCGCGCCTCGACAGTGCCAGAGGCGCACTGAGGCGCGCGCCTCCGAAACATGCATCGCCTCGGAGTTCCAGAGGCGTTTTTCTGTGAGCCTCATGCGGGCGCGCTCTAACAACTATGATGACCATTGCGCAGAGTTTGGGTTATAATCAGCATTTTCAGTTAAAGATTTTAAATCTAACCGTTAATTAACAAATTATTATATAAAATGTAGTAACATTAAAATGTTAAAAAACCAACATCATGCGCCAAAAGAAGCGTTTGTGCATAAATACTTTATACACCAAGTCGGACAATTTGCACCTAGAGGTCCTAGACAAAATACACCAATTTCGTTATTTTCTTTTCCCCCAAAATTCTTCACTTTTCTACTATTTGTCGCTCTTCAATTATGTTAGTCCATATTTCACAACGCTCTGTTTTTCTCCTCAGAAAAGCTTTTACAGTCTTTGCATATGTATTTGTTATGTATGCGATTCATGTATTTTATTATTCACAAATGCAAAAATTTGAAATGAAAGTGTAATTTCTTGAAAGGATTACTATTAATCAGAACAATTTTGATATGCTGAACAAGGTTTAGTGGTGAACTTGGCGTTTCAAAAGTTAATATTTTCCTTCTGATTATACAAAAATTGTTGTTTCATAAATTAAAAAAAAAAAATATGTCAGCAGTCTTAGACTCTTACTGCATATTAATTTTTAATTAGATCGTACTTGCTAGAATATTTGATGACAGGGTACACATTATAAATAGATTATTTAATTGTATCGTTACAGGATTTAGTTTAATACCAGTAGAAGGGTTTTCATTCATCTACATAGACCCAATGCAACTTTAATGTAGCTCAAAATTGACCTCATTATTCATTTTGGAGTAAATTAATCAAATTATTACATACCTAACACAGAATATTTCAGAAATTAACAAATGGCTTCTTGGAGTATTCAGCCTAGGACCGTAAAATGGTATGACTCAGTAACTGCAATAAGATATTTCCTCTCCCCTCCCCCCAACAAATGAAGAAAAGCTAAGAGGAGCAGAAAGAAGGACCCTTTATCATGTCGCAGTTGCTAAAGTTTTAAGAAGAAACCATGGAATACTGAAAAGACAGAATTTAAGGTCAGAGTACTTTAGCCCACTGAAATTAAGTCCCACCATGGGAAAAAGTTCAGCTCCAATGCCTCATCCCTCCGTTCAAAGTCTTGATCACTGCTCTCCGATCCTTCTTCAACGCCAAAAATAGAAAAAACCCTCAGAAGTGCACACCATTTAAGAAAACAAAGATTTTCGATTCCCTTAAATAAACATTTTTCTAACTATAACATATGATGATAAGGTATTACGTGTGACATAATACATTTCCCAAAGCAGGAACCAGTATACCTATGACCAAATAGAGCTTCCCTAACCACGAGAAAATCTACAATTCCACAGCAAGTGTATACTAAAAATATCCAATGTTAAAATTTCATTACCAAAAAAAAAAAAAAAAAGTAGGCACAATCATACATATGAAAAGCATGTATCTAATTATACAGGAAGACCTACAGTAACTTCCACAGCTTCTCATGAATATCAACATACCTTAGCTAAAAATAGGTCATCGAACTTGCACCGTCTATATGACGGCGGCAGCTGTAGTAGGCTAGTTGCAGGAGTTGGTACGGTTTTTCAGGAGGTAATGCGGGTGGAGTTGGATCTAATGTGGACTCTTAAGAGAGATGGGGGCTCCTCAGCGATCCGTTTACTTGTGAGTGTTATAAGGAAGCTCCAGTAAGACGATCTGGTAGTCAGCAAGAGTCACTGGATCTGGAGTGGGTTTTTACGAGTTGTGGTGAAGCAGTAGTCAGTCTCTCAGTGATGGCACGGTGGCGGTAGGCGGCGTAAATAGACCGCAGTGGCGGTACACGACGGAGACTGGCCGTGGAAAAAGAAAGATCAGGTGGTTTTGATGGGGTGGGGTGGTTGGGAGAGGAGGGTTTGGTGGTTTTGTTATTAGGTTAAATCTATCAGATCCAACGGTTTTGAAATGTTTGACCAGTCAACAGTGCAGATACTTGGAATGTAAGATCCGACCCAGATCCACTTTATCAATTTTATATAGTTGTGGATATGGATTTGCTATTATATTCATTTGGGCTTGGGCCTGAGTATTGTACGGGTCTTATGCACGTGGTGCATCTGGTTCAGTGGTAACGTAAGCTAGATTTACATTTCTACTATTTACTTGTCCACCATACAAGCATCGATCTTTTTCCATATGAAATCTTATAATATTTGATGTGGTTTACTTTTATTTTTCAAAAATAACTTTTAAAATTAATAATATATTATTAATGTTTTTTAAATAAAAATAAATTTAATTTATTTATCTGAAGAAACTTAAAACTGACTAATGGATGAAAATCTACATAATCATAAACTTATAAAGATTTATAATACATTTTTTAAACTTAAACAAATTTAACTTATCTGTAATTAGAACATCGCAATGAATGCGCGGGACAAAACACGTATCAAATAAATTGATCTCGCTTATGTCACATATGTCGGTAATGACTCATGATCTGAATCTTATGAACAAAAGCCCACACATGGGACAAACTTATTTACTGGAAAAAAAAAAACACATCTTGGGGACAAATAAAAACCACCTACTAGAGATAAATTTATTGAGACTAAGAGCATTGAAAATTACTTCTTCCTTCCTCTGTGTATAGTAGGTAGAGTCAATTTGTCCTAAAGGGGCTTGGTTCGATACTAGCTCGTCGGGCCAAGTAGTAAATCGAGGCGGCCATGCCGGATTTTTTCGAACCTTTGTTTTGGGAAGCCCAACCCACCATGTATTAAAAAACTTGATTTTCTTTGAACCAACCGACGGACGACGGTGTTTCGTGCCTAATGGCTAGGCCAAATAAGCCGTTTCTTTTTGGGTTTGCAAAAATCGCAACCCATCCGCCCTATTGTCGGACCAGACTTTTTTGACATCTCTAATAAGAGGATGAACGACGAAAAAAGGAAGAAGATAGAAAAGCCAAAACGACTAGAGTTTGAGTGAAGGAATCGATAGCTAGATTTTAATCCTCATTTAATGCATTAGGTAACGTTACTTTTGCAAGGAGAATATTCAATTTTATAAAAGATTAACGTTTATTACCAAGACTAATAAAAATAGAAGTAATAAATTTAGTATAAAAAATATTACAATTAATAGGAATTTAGAGACCGTTTGTTGTTGTACAAAAACTTGTGTGAGACGGTCTCATGGATATAATCCATGAGACGAATCCTATATTTAAATAGTATTTTGATCCAAACTCATACCCATGAAAATAATCCATATTTTTGTATGTGTTTAGGATCCGTCTCATTCGTGAGACGGTCTCACATAAGACATCCTCACTACAAGAAAATTCCGGTTCTGAAGCTCAGAATTTACCGACGAAATATTTTTGATACTAAATTGACGATTTACCTACGAATACCTAGAATAAAAAATATTATTTTCTCCCAAATTATACCGACAAATTACCGACAGACACGATTCTGGCTTTTTCTATTTACTGGCCAGATTTTTCTCGGTATTTACCAACAGCTTTTAGATTTTAGATTACGTAGGTAAATATTTTACAATAGTTTTACCTACACTTTACAATTTTCTTAATACTTACCTACTGATTTTTCTACGTAGGTAAACCGGTTTTTTCTTGTAGTACGTCTTGTTGTTGACATCCCATACACACATAAAAAATACGAAATAAGAAATAAATAAAATAAAAATATAAGAAGGAAGGAATTTCTATACATTTTAATAGTACAACCAACTATCAAGTATCAACCACTATTATAAAAGTAGACAAATATCTATACATGTCATATAAAAAATTAAATTGAAAATCTCCAAATTTATTGTACCAATTTACCTTTGTAAGGGTGTTAATCAAGATTGGAACTTGTATCTTTCAATTTCTTTGAGATTTATCCATCCCCTCCAGTCACTACTCCCAACTTATTTAAAAAATCGTACCAACTTTACCACTTAAATTAGACTTCACTGACAGAATTGTTAAAATTGTTGGAACATCGCTATAGTTTCTTGTTTCCTTACTAGTTAAAGATGTGTTGTGTATGTTGGCCCTTAATTCATTATGGCCCAATTGCAATGATCGAGCCCAAAGAAGCGTGATATGCAACAGGCCCAACTCCATAATTAGCTTGATTGTGCTCGGTCCTATTCGGATGCGGGATCCGAATCTAAAGTTCGCCGACCCTATTTGCTTGTATCTTGATCGTCCATTATGTTGGTAAGATCTTGACCGTTCCTTGCTCTATTAAAACCCTACTCTCCAAAACCCTAACTCACTTTTTGTGATTTCACTTCTCTCTAAAATACACTCTCCGATCTCTCTCTCTCTGTGATCTCTCTCTCTCGAAAGTTCACTCTCTCGTGACATTTACGTGTGATTGTGAGGTTTGAGTGTTAGATCCGAGTGATTCTACACTTGTTCACCTCCTTTGTGGACAAATCCTTGTGTTTGTGTGAGCTAGGGTTTTGGGTTGTTCGAGGGGTTTTCTAGGGTTTATGTGGTACTTTTGGGCGATTTGGAGTTGTGTTCTTGAGGGATATTGTGGCAAGGCTCTACGGGCACCATTAGTTGGTTCTCTGGTGATTCTCCGGTGACACGCCGTGGTTTTGGAACACGGTCCCGAGTCGAAATTCACAATATTTCGGTTTTAGGGTTTTATCCCATATACTTGTTTTACTTCTATTTTTGTACTTTGTAATTTTCTCTCTTGAGTCCTAGAGTTCTGGTTTGTATAATAGGATTCTATTGAGTCTGTATTTGTACGTGGTTCGTATTATCCGAGGCGGATAGATACCTAACAGTGGTATCAGAGCACCTATCCGCCTCGTGTGGGTTGGTGCTTCTGGTTCTTGGCTGGTTCTTGGTGATTCTTGGCCTGTGGTGACTGTTCGGGAGTTGGTAATCCCAGAACTAGCTTCTGGTGGTAAAAATTCTTATCTCTTTCTCTCTTTGTTTCTTTCTCTTGGCTTGGTTGAGAAACCCTAAGCATCAAGCCCCTTGACCCTACATCATACGAGTGTAGTGGAATCCTGGGGTGCGAGGGGGATCTTTACTGAGTCCTTAGTGATCCTGTTCTATTTTTGTTGCTATACTCTGATCTTGATTCTATCACCTGTGTGTGATATTGTGTTTCTGTGGTCCTCTATTATATTGCTTCTGCTGATCCTGTGTGATCACTGTGTGGTCTCCTGCTGATATCTGTGAACCTGTGATATTCTGTGTAATATCTTGTTTCTTGCATTGCCTCTGTGTTCTGTATTTGGTCTTTTGCAATACTTGAACTATGGTTGTTGCTTCTGGATATCATATGGAGCCTTTCAATGGTAAAACTGATTTCTCTATTTGGCAACAAAAAATGAAAGGTATTTTGATTCAACAAAAATGTTTTAAGGCTGTTGAAGGCAAGTTTGGTGAGAAAGATTCTGAAGAACTTAAAACTGAACTTGATGAATATGCTTATTCTTCAATAATTTTGAATCTCTCTGACTCTGTGTTGAGAAAGGTTGGAAAATTGTCAAGTGCCAAAGATTTGTGGAAAAAACTTGAAGAGCTTTACACTGATACTACCCTACCTTCAAAACTTTTCCTTCTTGAAAAATTTTTTAGATTCAAATTGGACTTGACAAAAGATATGGATGAGAACCTTGATATTTTTACAAAACTCATCCAAGATATAAAACTGACTGGAGATAAGAACATTGATGATTACTCCCCTATTATCCTGTTAAATGTTATCCCTGATTCTTACAGTGATGTGAAATCTGCTATAAAATATGGTAGGGATCAAATTTCTTTAGAAACTGTTGTGAATGGTTTGAAGAGTAAGGAATTAGACCTTAAGTCTTCTAAAGGGAACAAACATGGGAATGGGGAAGTGATGCATGTAAGGGGTAGATCCCAGAACAGATCTAATAACCAGAAAAATGACAGGAAGAGAGGGAAGAGCAAGAATAGGTCTAAATCTAGGCCTAAGAACAACAGAAAATGTTACAATTGTGGGGAACATGGTCACTATATTAAGGAGTGTACTAAGCCTAAGAAGGGGAACCAAAATCAAAAACCTCAGAACAATGAACAAGCCAATCTTGCTTCTACTAGTGATAATCTTGGTGATGTGTTTATGATTGTGGAGTCTTGTGATGATTCTGTGAACTCTGTGAATAATCTTGCTAAATCTGAACTTGAGTGGTTAATTGATTCAACTTGCACCTTTCACACGACACCTTATAGGCACATGTTTACTGATTATACTAAAGTGATGCATGGCTCGTGTCTATGGCAAATGAAAAGAAATGCAAGGTTTTGGTATTGGAAATGTATGTCTCAAGTTTGATAATGGGTCGTGTTTTAACTCGAAAAATGTGAGACATGTTCCCGATCTTAGTAACAACTTGATTTCTTGTGCTGCTTTGGAATCTGATGGGCTTGAAGGAAAATGGGGGAATGGTGTTATGAAAATTCTTAAGGGTTCTATGATTGTTGCTAAAGCAATTAAAACCAGAAAATTTGTATGTCTTGCATGATAAACATGAATCCTCCGTGCCTATTTCTCGCTAATAAAGTTGTGAACTCTGCTTTGTGAATGATATGGCCGATTTGTGGCATAAAAGGCTAGGTCATATTAGTGCTAAGGGTCTTGAATTATTGCGAATAAAGGTTGTTTTGGAAATGACAAGTTGAATACTTTATCTTTCTCGTGATTCATGTGTGTATGGTAAACATCAAAAGGTGAAATTCCCTTCCTTTGTTCAACCTAAACAATCGACTAGTTGTGATGTTCTTGAATACTTGCATGCTTGATGTTTGGGGTCCTCTTCTCGTGCCCACACATGGTGGTAATAAGTATTTTTGTCCATCATTGATGGCTTTTCCGAAAAGTGTTTGTGTCTGATGTTTTTGATAATTTCAAAACCTGGAAAACCCTTATTGAAAACCAAACTGGTAAAAAGATAAAGGTTTTGAGAACGATAATGGCCGGAATTTTGTAATCAAATGATGGACAATCTTTGTGAGGAATTTGGCATTAAGAGGCACAAATCACATGCCTTATTCCCCTCAGCAAAATGGGGTTGCTGAGAGGATGAACAAAACTCTCCTGGAAAGGGTGAGGAGCATGTTGGCTACCTCAGGTCTTTCCAAGAAGTTCTGGGGTGAAGCTGTTGTTACAGCAACCTATTTGATAAATAGGTCTCCTTCAGTTCCCTTGGATGGGAAATACCCTGAAGAAGTTTGAATTTGAAAACAAATTGATTTTTCAAATCTCAAAGTTTTTGGATGCTCGGCCTTTGTACACCAAAACATGATAAATTGGAACCCGTGATCTGTGAAATGTGTTTTCTTACGGTATCCTGAAGGTGTCAAAGGTTTTGATTATGGTATAAGGGGAACCTGGTTTTAAAACTGTGATTAGTAGGGATGTGGTGTTTAATGAACATGAGTTTCCTTGCTTCAATCTTTCTCCTCCCCAAACTACTTCTGAAAATACTGGTACTCCAAGTGAGGTGGAGCCTTCTAACATGTCTCCTGTTATTACTTTGCCTACTGATACTATTATTGATGATGCTATGCATGATAATGTGAACAATGATGATGTGCATGTTGATAATAATACTCAGCATGATGATTTGCATGATAATCATGATGATTTTCCTGATGTTAATACTGAAAATGCTCCTGCTAATGATGTGCAAGATGAACTTGGTGATTATGTATTAACTAGGGATAGAACTAGGAGAAATGTTAGAATTCCAAACAGATTTGTTGATTTTCACATGACCTCTTATGTGTTTTCTGTGTTTGATGCTATTGATAATTCTGAGCCTAAAACCTTTGGTCAAGCTATCAAGTCTGCCGATTCTGTTAAGTGGTTGAATGCTATGCAAGATGAAATGACTTCTTTGCATGTGAATAATACCTGGTGCTTGTTCCTAAACCCGTTAACTATTCTATTGTGGATAGTAAATGGTTGTTTAAGATTAAAAATGAAATCAAGGTGTTAGGTTTAAAGCTATCTTTGGTAGCTAAAAAGGTTTTACTCGGAAGGAAGGGATTGATTACACATAAATCTTTGCTCTTGTTGTTAAATTTGTAAATCGTGAGAATCATGCTTGCTTTGTGTGCTCGTTCAATCGAACTCGAAACAATTAGATGTAAAAACCGCTTTTTACATGGGGACTTGGATGAAAAAATTTATATGAAATGTACTTGAGGGCTTTGAGGACAAATCCAAGCCTAACTATGTTTGTTTACTCAAAAATCTTTGTATGGTCTTAAGCAATCACCTAGCAAAGTGGAATAAAAATTTGATCGATGCATGCTTGATTTAAAGTTTGTTAGAAGTCAATTTGACCATTGTATGTACTTTAAACTTGATGCTAACACTCCTATATTCCCGCTTATATATGTTTATGATATGCTGATTTCTAGTCCTTGCAAGTCCGTGGATCATGTCGGACATTTTTGAGTGCTAAGTTTGACATGAAATACTTAGGTGATGCAAAGAAAATTTTGGGTATGAACATTGAAAGAGACAAAATTAATCATTTACTTAAACTATCCTCTTACATAGAAAAGATTTTACAAAAATTTTCTATGGCAAGTCTAAATGTGAAATGTTCCTTTAGCTTCTCATTTTTTTGTTAAGTAGGGATCAATCCCCAAAACTCGATTAAAATCTTTATGAAAAACATTCCTTATGCAAATGCAATTGGATCCGTAATGTATCTAATGGTAAGTATTATGCCCGATATTGCCTATGATGTGTCTTGTTTGAGTAGATACATGTCTAATCCTGGTTTGGTGCACTCGGAATGCTTTAAAATGGTCACGAGATATTTTAGGCATTCTACGATTATAGCTTGTGTTTTTCAAAAAATGAAAATGGCATAATTTTGAAAGGATTTGTTGACTCAAATTATGCAAATGATAGAGATAGCAGAAAATCTACAACATCATATGTTTTTACACTTTGTGGTTCCTGCATTAGCTGGAAATCTCAATTACAACATATTGTGGCTCTGTCAACAACAGAATCGAAATATGTTGCGAATCGGCTGAGCTTTAAAAGAAGCCTTGTGGCTCAAAGGTCTTGTTTAAAGATTGGTTTTCTAAAACAAAAGGTTGTAGTATTTTCTGATTCTCAGTCTGGAATTCAACTTTGCAAAAACCCAGTTTTTCATGATAGAACCAAACATATTGATGTACGTTTTCACTTCATTAGAGATATTGTTTCAAAAGGTTTGGTTAATCTTGAAAAAATGGCTTCAGAATTCAACCCTGCTGATATGGGTACTAAGTGTCTACCCTTATCAAAGTTCAAAACTTGTCTAAAAATTTTAAATTTTGACACTGGTGACTAGGCTATCCCTTGGTGATTTCCCTGGGCTTATTGGCTTACTGTGTGTTTGCTAATAAGTTCAAAACCTATTGGACCAAAAGCTTGCTTAGGTCTGACTTGTATAAATCCAGCTTACTTTAGTGTTTGCTGGTACTATAATCAGCTTAAGTGATGGTTATGGTGAAAGCCCTACTGTACTCTGTGTATAGTAGGCACTTAAGGCGATGATGATGACCAGTTTAATTTCCCTAGTTTGTCTAATGAATCTAATGAGCCAAATGTGGAGATTGTTGTGTATGTTGGCCCTTAATTCATTATGGCCCAATTGCAATGATCGAGCCCAAAGAAAGCGACCAATATGCAACAGCCCAACTCCATAATGCCCAGCCCCTACGCTCGGGTCCTATTCGGACTGCGGGATCCGAATCTAAAGTTCGCGGACCCTATTTGCTTGCATCTTGATCGTCCATTCTGTTGGTAAGATCTTGATCGTTCATTGGCCCTATTAAAACCCTACTCTCCGAAACCCTAACTTACTTCTGTGATCTCACTTCTCTCTCTAAAAATACACTCTCCGATCTCTCTCTCTCTCTCTCTCTCTCTCTCTGTGCGATCTCTCTCTCTCTCTCTCTCGAAAGTTCACTCTCTCGTGACATTTACGTGTGATTGTGAGGTTTGAGTGTTAGATCCGAGTGATTCTACACTTGTTCACCTCCTTTGTGGACAAATCCTTGTGTTTACTGTGTGAGCTAGGGTTTTGGGTTGTTCGAGGGGTTTCTAGGGTTTTGTGGTACTTTTGGGCGATTTGGAGTTGTGTTCTTGAGGGCTATTGTGGCAAGGCTCTACGGGCACCATTAGTTGGTTCTCCGGTGATTCTCCGGTGACACGCCGTGGTTTGGGAACACTGTCCTGAGCCAAATTCACAATATTTCGGTTTTAGAGTTTTATCCCATATACTTGTTTTACTTCTATTTTTGTCTTGTAATTTTCTCTCTTGAGTCCTAGAGTTCTGGTTTGTATAATAGGATTCTATTGAGTCAGATTTGTAAGTGGTTCGTATTATCCGAGGCGGATAGATACCTAACAAGATGGAATCATGAGACAAACAAGTCAAGAAAATGGCAAACAATACATTGAGAGTACATGAGAAAGCAACCTACAACTACATAATCAATATGTAACTAGAAAATTTTAATACGCAAAAACATTTCCCTCAAATGGAAAATACATATAAAACTTTAATTTCATTTTGAAAACCCACATAAGAAATTTTTGACAATGTTGTTGAACTGTCCTGGGTGTTCAAGTTGGGGAACATGTGATGCGTTTTTCATGACTTTTAATCTCACATCCTCCCCTAACAACCTGCAATTACAAAATATTTATCTAATGAGTTATGACTATTATATAATTTGGATGCATTAATTTCATATTTTAAACAATGTGGCATGGTAATAAGTTTGTGTTATATAAAAAAATTAAGGGATAATTATAAAAAAACTCACAAAAAATCTAGAGATATATCGAAACTACACACACAAAAAAAAAAAAAAACAGCAACAAGTTTGATTATGCCTTAAATTTAAGAGTGTAACTGTAATATTTATTATAAATGTCAGAGGGGTTTTTGAAATAATTTTTGCTTATGAGATAGGAAAATTTAATACGTGGAATCAAATCTCAAGGAATTTTATGTAATTTTCAAAACCATGGAGTTTTTCGTAATTATCCCGAATCTCAGGGGGGATTTTTGCAACTATCTCAAAAATTAATTTCAATAATATAAAGTTCGAATGGTTGTTAGTTGATTGCATTTAAATATATACATACTTCTTGAGCTCCATAGCTTTCTCCAATAAAAATATCTGGTCATGCTCTCCCCACACAATCAACACTTCCTGCAATTTGATATAACTTAAATTAATATATTCGGAGTGTTTGCAAAAACTTTTCTTTTAGAAAAAGTGATTTATTATAGTAGAAGTAGAAGTATTTGAGAATCAGAAGTTGGTAGTGTTTGAAAATAGAATTAAAAGTTGAGAATGAGAAGTTGAGAGTGTTCGGTGAAAAATTAGTAAAAATACTTATTTATTTGTAAAATTTAAACTAGAAGCAGAAGCAGAATCTAAAGCATCCCTCTCCCTGCTTTTTGATTTTGATTAAATGAAGCAGAATTAGAAACATAAATTGGTATATACAAACACTAAAAACTGCATTTTTAAGCAAAAAACTGAAAAACACTTATTTTTAGTGTTTGCAAACACTCCCAATTATATAATGAATAAATTGCGTATATTCTTTTTTTTTTCTAAAAAAAAAGCAAAAAAAAAAAAAGCGAGCAATTAATATTGATTGAATATATCTCAACAAATTGGGTCCATACAAATTACCTGTGAAAGGGGAGATATGTTGACAGTGTCATCCTGTCCAATGGTCAATTCTTTCAAGAGTTCCATCTTCTCTTTCCTGTTTTCAGAATACAATTTCTGGACCCATTTGCAATTACCACAAGTTATATTCTTACTAACATTGATGACAAAAGTATAATAGAAGAAAATCCCATTATTACAACACTGCTCCCTGCTTTTTAGAGTGTTTGGCTACGGTTATTTAAATTATCTTATAGCTCCAACGTGTCAGAACATATTTTTAGAGTTTATAAGATGTTAGATCTTAATTTAAGAATAAATTGTTGAAGTGTTTGGATAAATGAGAATTTAGTAATGACAATTTTGTAATTAAAATAGTCAAAAGTAAAGGATATATTGAAATAATATCTTGTTTTTAAAAAAAGTTGGAATTCCCTATTTTTCTTTTTTGAAAAATAATTTATAAGCTCGTAACATCTTATTTTAGAAGCTTATAATTTTTTTTAAAAAAAATACCAAACAAATTTAAACAGTATATTTTGAAGAACTTATAAGCTCAGTCAAACACCCACTTTAGAGGATGTTTGGATGAACTTATTAAAAGATCTTATAAGATGTTAGATCTTATACTAAAAATAAGTTGATAAGTGTTTGGATAAAATAATTAAGATGATAGAGTTTATAATTAAAATGTCAGTAATAACAACTTTGTAATTAAAACTGTCAAGATTAAAATAGGGTGCCCAAGTAATTATCAAAAGATATTTTGGGAGCTATTTTGGAGCTTACAAAAGTTTTTTTTTAAAAAAAAATTATCAAACACGAGCTTAACTATAGGCTCCCAAACATCTTATATAAGATGTTTTGATCGAGCTTATTATTTATAAGCTCAACCAAACACCCACTTTAATAAATTTATGCCATTAGGTGCAATTTGCAAACAAAGATTATGGACGACATTATATTTACTTGATATATATAGTAAATTAGTAATAGAGATGAAAAAATATTGGATTTGTTTCTAAATATTTATCAGCTACATATATATATATATATATATTTTTTTTTTGGGACAAGAAAATAAATATCAGTGCCATAAAAATTTAAAATTCACTCACGTCAATGAAATCATTAAGGAAGAAATCAGGCATGTACGAACGCCGGTAAACGACAAAGCGAAGCATCGTTTTCAGCTGCTTAGCAGTAACGGGCATCAACAAATCCTCAATCTTGTCCACTTTTGCTCTATTCAGCAGCTCCTGGTTTTCACACCGCCGCATGTTCACGGCGGAGCTGGCGATCACCACCTTCTCCACCCTCTCCGGCCACTTAGCCGCCATGTGATACGCCACAAATCCGCCGTAGCTCGTCCCCACTACCGAGTATCTACATCGATTAATTGGAACCGGCAATATTAATTTCATATTCAAAGATTTTGATTAACAATTTTGGTCCTGTATAGTCCTTAAATATTTTATGTAGCAATTGTAGTACCATATAAATTTGGTCATGTATGTATGTTATCTAGCAATTATAGTCCCGTAAATTTTAATATTTGCGAAATTTTAGTCACATAAATTCTAATTTTGTACAATTTAATCCCAAAAGGCTAAATATTAAAGTATCCATTCGGGACTTAAATATCACTAATTTAGAACTCATGGGACTAAAATTATGTTTGGATTAATAATGTTGGAGCAAATCATTTCAAAGAAAAAAAAAAATAATGTTGGAGCAAACGAATTTTAAATATCATAATAATATACAATTACTAATTTGTTTGAATAATCTGGGGTTTAATGGATTATTTTATATAACGGATTTTCCATTTTAAGATATTATGTTAGTCCGTTAAATTTAAATTAAATCCACTTAATTATTTATTTATAGTTTTTAAAATAACCCCTATGTGGGCTAATTACAAAAAACCCCAAATATCTTTTTTTTGAAAAGCCAAAGATTTTTGTAAATTGCAAAAAGCTCCTTGAAGTTTGTTCCATCATATATTTCCCCCTGAAAAACATTTCAAAAACCCTACTGAAATTCATAAAATATTAAAAATTATCCTCTAATTTGAAACAAAATTAAAACTGAATTTTTTTTGTAGTTTTGAAACATCTCTAGGTTTTTATATAATTAAATATAACCTCAGGGGTGTTTTTGTAATTATCCTTGTAAGTTAAATTTTCATGGTTTAATTTAACGAGTTTAGATTTTCTGTTCCAAATTGGTGTTCCACTCTCTATTTCATTCACCCAATAAAAATACTTTTAAATAATCAACAACTTATATTTATTTCACATATAGACATGTGTGGATCAAAATGAATGAAACAGAATTGAAACACCAATTTTGGAACAGGAAATTTGTTCCCCAATTTAACTGCCCTACATTTTGTACATCCCTTATAAATTACCTAGAAATCCGGAGCTTTTCGAGGAGTTTCGCCAAGCAAATCGCCTGAAAAACCTCGGACCTGTCGGAGGACTTTGTAAAGGAGCCGCCGAAGAATACGAGATCGGGCACATAAACGTCGAATTCTCGGGCGAAGAATGAGATTTGCTGCCGCCATTGCCATACGCTCGGAGGCCCGAAGCCGTGAATCAGGACAAGCTTTGGTTTGGAAGTGACGGCCGGTGGGCCCCAGAAGTGGACGGTGGTGTCTCCGTCGATGTCCGCCGTCTGAGAGGAGAGACCCGCCGCCGTGACGGAGCGGCGAAGGAAGCCGCTGAGAATGGAGACGGTGCTGAAACAGGAGGATCCCATTCCGTTTAATTTTATTAAATGAAAAGTGGATTAAGGAAAAATTAAGCTGTATAAATAGTGCTCGTTTAATTTTGTGTGTGTATGTCTAGCTGTATGATATGACAAATCAGTACATATACCATGTATGCTTGTATGTACCATAATACTAAACCACCTCATAATCATACGAGTGGGTGGTCACATTAATATTTATACAGATAATTACAAAAAAAATCCTGATGTTTGGACTAATTACAAGAAAATCAAGAGATGTTTCAAAATTATAAAAAGCCCTAAAGTTTGATTATATCTTAAATTTAAGGGAATAACTGTAATATTTCTATCTTATAAAGAGAGAAATGTAAGACAAAAACAAACCTCAAAGGGTTTTTTGCAATTTTTAAAAATTTCTAGGTTTTTTTTTTGAAAGTGGGATTTTGTAATTATCCCTACTTTTTTTTACCCCAACATAAATGAGACAAATAATGAGAATCACATAATGGTCGACTAGACATGACTCTCATGTCCACACAACCCTCTCAAATATGTTACATGTACTCAAAATTACAAAAAAAAAAAAAAAATGGACAAATGTTATTTCATCAAATTAAAATTCTAGAAAAGCCGGGGGAAAAAAGTAATAAATCTTCCATGGTGGACAAAGAAGAGTAGGTTTGGCTGTTGAGTAAGCTTCTTTGCATGTATCCATAACTTGTCCACAATTTTCAATATTCACAAAGTTGAGGTGAAAGAGATGAAACCTAGTGGAAAGATCGTGCACGTGGTCACAAAAATGTGGAAAACATTCCCTTTTGTTAGGAAAATGCCACTGTCAGTTTTACACAGACATTTGAGAGGTAAAAATGAGGATAGAAAAGAAAATCGTCGCCGGAGAGATTTGAACTCTCGCGGGGAAACCCCATGTACTTAGCAGGCACACGCCTTAACCACTCGGCCAAAGCGACTTTGATGCTACTCTGGCTCTAAGATTTAAAACATCAATAGCAGGCACTCGCCCTCCACTGATGAAAATGTGAGTTTATTGGGTGGGTTGTTGTAAATTGTAAATTGTAATTGTTGTACACAGTGTTTTAAAAACTGGATCGGTGAGCAAACCGGTCGTACTACAGGTTCACGGTTCAATCAGTTTAATAAAAAAGAATAAAATATCTTGTTATATCGTCTATAATAATATATTATTATGACAATTACTATAAAAATATATAAAAAATTAACTAAAACAATATCTTATATAGCTCAAAATTCAAATAATCATATAAATATAGCAAACACAAAATTTAAAACTCTAATTACTTAAAAAAAATTTAAAAAGAATAAAAATAAATTAAAAACAGTTATGACCGGTTCAAGCGGTTTTGGCCGGTTTTAACCGGTTCAACTGCCAATTTTTGGCGGTTTTGACCGAATTTGACCGATTTAATCTGCGAAACGATTTTTGAGGCCTAATAGGACCGGTTTGACCACCTGTTCCCAATTCAACCTTGAGCTGAACCTTACTGTCGATCCGATTTTAAAACAATGATTGTTCTTGTACATTCATGTATATCAACATAGCCGGTTCAAATAAAAAAACAATTATATGAACATAGCATTTAACTGGGAATATTTACTGAAATCATCAATATAAGACATTATACAATTTGTAAATAGCATGCTTAGCTATTCAACCTTGCGGAATCAGGACCTTTTTTTTTAATCAGACTAGTCTTTTACCTGTGCGATGTACTAGGAATATATATGTTATACCTCTATTTTGTACTGTTACATTTATATTTTTCTAATAGTCATATGATTTATATCTCCTGCATTTAAGGCAACATCTTGCAGAAGATGCAGAAAAAGGCCAATGGCATGATGTCAGCTTCTATAGGAACCATCCCCGTTAGTAACCAAATAGGATGGGACCGGAAATTTCTGGTTAATTTGGAGATGAGAGTAGGGACGACAATTCTCCACTTATCTAGAATCGGAGATGGAATAAGGACGATATTCATATCCATGTCCCCTTTCATATTCAGATTACATAAAATGGGGATTTTCCATTCCCATCCCCATTTCCCCTATATGTATATTGTATTCACCTATTAATAATATTAATTCTATTTATGATTTTTACTTTATTAATTCTAAAAACTAAAACCCAATAATCTTTACAAATTTACTTGTTCTCATATTCTTTATTTACAAATTATGAATTTATGTTATTTATGTTTATAAAAAAATAAGTGATTGCAAAAGGTTTAAAATTTCAAAATAATTAAAATATAAAGATAATTAATTTGATTATAAATCATATGATTAAAAAATAAAAAATAAATTATATAAACTATAAAAAAATCTCTTTAAATATAAAATATTTGGTTGTATGAATATGAATTGTATCTATATATAGAACATACTTATCTATAAGAAAGTAAAAATTTTGAAAAAGGTTTAACTACCAATGTTAAATTTTTTTTACTACCCCAATGATGAATATTTAATAAATTGTATTTTCAATATAATCAATAATAAAGTCATTTTAAATTCCAATATTTTTTTGAGATTTAGAAAACTGGACAATTGTCAAAATTATTAAAGGATTTTAAAAAAATTCATATTTAGCAACGCAAATGGAAAATAAAATATTAAAAAAAATAATTTTATTTTTATTTTTGTATATACATATAAATCAAAAAAATTCTCAAACAGGCAAATTCATATCTAATTTCCAAATGTACAACTTTGAAACTTAAATATCAAAATACGATGATAAATATAAAAAATATTTTATATTAACAAGAAATGTATGTTAAAATATAAAAATAATTTTCTATATATATAATATTATTATGAATATAATTTCATATTAAATAAATCTTAATTTTCTTTTTCATTTATAATGGTGTGTATGGATATATGTGATATATAAAGATATTTTGAGATATTTTCTTCAATTAAAATAAGTATTTTTTAATTGAATTTAATCAATATAAATATAATTCTATATAACTATCAGGAAATGGGCTAAGCTCAAATAACAACTATACATATATAATAAATAGCCAAAATACATGAATATACAAATTAATGTCCAATAGCCCAAATGCATAATTTTTAAAGCCCATTACAAATTAGTGAATTACAAAATAACGAGTACATATTTCTTATATATTTATTTATCATAAAAACTTATGTGAGGCCGTCTCACGGATCTAGATCCATGAGACGGAGCCCCAAATACCCAAACATGACCCAAATACCCAGCCCTATCCCAAAACCCGCTAGTTTTACCCAATCGTTAAAAACCCGAAATTCACCCAATACCCAACCCGCTCTTTCTTTTTTCTCTGTTCTCTCTCTTACGGTCAACTCTTTCGTTTTCTTTTCGATCTTTGGCGTTTCATTTGCAATTTTTATCCATTTTCTTTTGCGATTTCGGAGTATTTTCTTCAATTTACTTGCGGTGTTGCAAGTTCGGCTCTCTTCAACCAAGAATCGAGTATTTCTTGATTCTTTTGCGATTTTTTTCTTGATTTCTCTGCCATGTTTGATTTTAGTTATTTTTCAAAGTTTTTGTTTGTTTTTTGCTTTAAAATGTATGTTAGAGTTTCGACTTGAGAGTATATTATGTTAGGTTTTCGATTTGAGCATGTGTTTTTACATGAAATGTATGTTATCATTTTAATTTGGGCATATTAATTTCTTAGGTCTATGCATTTTCATCTTTTAATCTGCGTCGTGTTGTTTCAATGATTTTGTAACCTGAAAATTTCTCTGGATTTTGCTGTTTTCGATTTGTTTTGTCGTTTTGATGTTTTTCTGTATTTTTACCTAAAATCAATGTGAACTGCCAATTTGTTGTTGTCAATTATTATTTCTTCGTGATTGTTATAAATTATGGTGAGACATTTTACAACAACTCCTATTAGGAGGAAAGAAGGATATTACAAAATGAAGGCACACAAGTCTGTGTCTGGGAAAAGAAAGCAACTCGCAGAGAGAGATGTAGGAAATATTGCTGGAAAAATGAGAAGAAGATTAGAGAAAGGAGAAAGAGAAGAGAAGGAAAAGATTCAAGTGAAAGATCCAAATGCTATTCCAAAAAAGAGAAAAGCATCATATAAGCCTGAAAAAGAAAAGGAAGATAAAGATAGGTATAGTCATTGTTCAATGTATGATTTATTTGTAATTTTGTTTCTGTGTTGACTTGTTGATTGTATTTTTGTTGCATTAAAGATAAATTATATTCTAAAAAAATTGTGCATAGGAGTAAACAAATACAACAAGAACCCGAAAGCAAAATATGTTAGTGGTTATGTGTTGGTTTTATTGATACTGTATTCTCCATAGATTGAAATGGCAGGGCAATGCTGAACCATCCACATTACTACTGATCTCTCATTGGACATCTGAGAAGTTAAGAAGAAGAATCAAGGAATAAATCTCGATTGGTGTGCTTGGTCAGGGTGAATGGATAATTATTGCATACCATGTTTGTTTGAAGAAGAAATACACAACTAAGAAAGAGACATTTGAAAAAATGATGAAGAAACCTTAGGTAGTAAAGTGAATCAAAATGTAGAAAAAGGTGACGAACAAGAAGATATTGAGCTGCATGATTCATCGAAGTATATAAACTCCAACCTTAAACTACCGAAGGGCAATAAGCTTGATGATGATGAGTTGCAGAAGTTGGCTAGAGATATAAGTTAATGTAATCGTTTTCTAAAGTTTTACCTAAAAGTATCACTTTTTACTTGAAAAACATCACTTTTAGCCATAAAAGTATCACTTGAAGAGTATCGGTTTTTCTAATAGTATCACTTTTGATGTGAACAATATTGCTTTCTTTGTTAAGTTGGTTATGAGAAGTACTTCATATATAAGTGTCACTTTTCATAATAAAAGTATCAATTTTCATGTTAAAAGTAATATTTTTCATATGATGCAAGAGAAGAAGGATGCAGTTTCATCTCCCCACTCATCAATTCCTGAAAGCTAGAAGTTTTTCTCAAACTAGAAGGTTCATGGTTAATTGATTAAGCTGTTGAAAATTTTCAAATGATGAAGAATTTGACAGCTCAAATGCCATGTTTTGATCTCCTTACCCTTGAGGACAAGGCTGAAAAAGTTGTTGAAGAAGATTTAGGTGAAGAAGAAGCTGGTGAAGAGGTTGGTAAAGAAGTTGTTGAAGAAGAAGCGGAAAAGGATGCTAGAATCTTGGATGAACCATGGCATATTGATCCAAAAGCTTAATTCCATTCCCAGTTCATGAAAAAGTACAAGAGCACTCTTAAATTTATGTGCAGGAATGAGAAAGATATTGTTGACTATTGCTTTTTTAGTCACCAAAGTATTGTCGAGTAAGTAAATTGACAAAGAAATATGTTTTGAAAAAGCATTATTTTGTTTTATTAATTTTAGGGATAATTACAAAAAGTACCCCCGAGGTTTAGTCTAATTATAAAAAACCCAAAAAAGTTTAGAAATTACAAAATTTACCCTTGAGGTTTGTTCCGTCTAACATCTTAGGTCCTTCTGTTAGTTGACCTATCAGAAAATGATCATGTCATCAAAAAAATTGTATGGAAATCCAAGAATGCCCTTGAGGTACTATTCATTAATTATGAGTAGACAAAAATACCCTTTGGGGCTATTTTGTAATATTTTCAAAAGTTGAGGGGTGTAATTGTAACTTTTAGTAATGAGCTTTTGATGAACTTTTTTTTTTTGTATTAGGGTGTAATTTTAACAAATTATTGGTTGTAGCTTTACCTTTGTGCATTGTTGAATTAGGCTTTCACATGGTGGTGGAGTTAATTATTATTACACATGGTATAGTTACAACTTTATTATGTCTTATATATATACTTCTGGAAAAATATTACAAATAACCCCCTGTGTTTACTAAGAAGAAACAGTTTGGACCATCTGGTTTCCAATATTGGAAGGGGTATTTTTGTCCAGACACTTTTTTATTTTTCCTTCAAATTTTCTTTTTTTTTTTTAAATTCTGTCAAGGGCAAAATTGACTTTTCTCGCTTTCCGTTAGGGTTTTGTAATTACCCAAAACCTCAAGGGTAGTTTTTGTAATTTTTAAACTTTTTTGGGTTTTTTAGTAATTAGACTAAACCTCAGGGATACTTTTTGTAATTACCCCTTAATTTTATAAACTGTTTTCAATTTTAAGTTCAAATACATTCGCACATGCTGCGAATTTTTTTATTACATTTCACGATGGCATATCCACATTGAATGACTCAATGATGATCCACATAAACTTCACAGACACATGGGTTATGTTGCTTAACAAAAGACCAGGAGCTGCGAACTACTTTTATTTCCATGCTCAACATTCTGCAAATTTTATTTAAAAGCATCATTTTAAGCCTTAAAAGTAGCACTTTTTTTGCAACAGTTGTTTCATTAAAAGCTTTTTAATGGAGAGAACAGACAGGATCAAGCTAAAAATTTGAGAGATTGATGGGATAATTGGATGTCAAATGGAAACAGTAAAGACCTGAGCACCGTGGATTACGTAAGAATGTATTTCCTGTTTTGATTTTAATAGTTACTTTTTACTTTGAATAGTATCAGTTACAAAATATTTTTCCTATTTTACTTGAAGTGTATATTTTTGTACCAATTTGCTATATGCAATATTATATGTGTTGTCATCTACTTTGTTAATAAAAAAGTCCAATATCTCTACAATTTGATGTATCATGAAGATGTTGCTCCTGACTATTTCAGTCTTGCAAAATTGGTAGTAAATTATTTAGTTGGTTTTATTATTGATGATACTTTATTTAAAATAGTTAAATTATTCTTATTGTTTATTTCACTTTTTAGTCAATAAAGAGAAATGTGTATTTTCTTGAAGGAGAAAAACCATTCCAAAGTTGATGATGTTGGGAAATATATCTTCGAGAATGTCCATTTTCCTCAGCAAAGAAGATTAACCAATATTGATTGTGGTGTTTTCTTAATGCACCACTTGAAAAATTTCAAGGGGCATGTGTACTTAGACCCAAATTTGCGTAAGGTATGAATCCTTTTTTTTTTTGGTTATAAAATTAGATTGTTCAAAAATATTTACTTACTTTAGTTTTATTTTATTTTCATTGAAGGTCGGTGAATAACGTAAATTAAAGGCTTCTTATTATGCAAGAATTGTTCTTAGCCGTTGGAATAAAATTGGAGTGCAAATCGAGAAGGATGCAGTTCAATTTATAAATGAACAAGTCAAATGATACATGCATAGGACTCTTTAGAGGATGACAGACAAATTGGAGAAACATACTAAAGAGTATGACAGACAAAATGGAGAAATATACTCTTTTTTGTATTGACTAGTTCCAAATATTATAGTTTGGTGTATGTTATATTGCAAGTATTGACTAGTATTGATCTATATTTTATGTTCTTGGATAAGTGAAAAGTATCATTCATTAATTTAAAAATATCGATTTTGGGGTTAAAAGTATCACTTTTTATTCAAAAAGTATCACGTTTATATTATATAGTATAATGAAAGTAAGAACATAAAAAAGCATCACCTCATTAAAGTATCACGTTATGTTATTTAAAAGTATCATTTTTTGTTCAAATAGTATCACTTTCTATTGGAAAAGTATCACTTTGTGGGTTAAAGTATCATTTTTTGTTCAATAGTATCACTTTCTATTATAAATGAATATCAAAGAGAATAAAAATGCAGAAGCATCATCTCATTAAAGTATTACTTTTTATTGGAAAATTATCGATTAAAGTATCATTTTTTGTTCGGATAGTATCACTTCCTATTATAAATGAATATCAAAGAGAATAAAATTGCAGAAGCATCACCTCATTAAATTAACACTTTCTATTGGAGAAGTATCATTTTTTGGGTTAAAAGTATCACTTTTTGTTTAAATAGTTCCCTTCCTATTATAAATGAACATCAAAGAACATAAAATTGCAGAAACATCACCTCATTAAAGTATTACTTTCTGTTAAAAAGTTTCGGTTTTTGGGTTAAAAATATCACCCTCATTACCAATGCATTAAATAAAGAGAGATTGAAATCTTTGAAGTCAAGAATTCAATACTAAAACAATGAATGTAGCAATAGTTTCATGTTTTTATAAAAAAATAATTACCAAAATAGTGAGGATTAGGAGTCTTTAGACCAAACTCCTTAGATGGATGTGAGTTTGTCATATCACTACTTCTCTTCTTGTTTTTCTGAAAATGCCCCTTGGTGCTTTGCTTTCTTCTCTTGGTAACTGAACTCATTGGATCCAGTATAGTGTTAGAAGAATTAGAAACCTCATTTTGATGTGGAGAATTCAGTTTATTCATCAATGCATCAATAGTTAAAGAATCTCTGTTGTAGCCATCTTCAATGATTGTTCTTGCCTCCCCATTGTCTTGGCATTTTAAAATAAGATTGTAATAGTTTCATGTCATTTCATGCCGCCAGCTATCTTGTTGAACTTTTTCCACAACTCTGTTTTGACAAATTTTGCCCATCTTTTGACACTGTATAACACTCCAGAATCTTGGAGATAGAATGCATATGAAATACTCTTAAGCTATGACAACATAGTAAACCACACTCCTCAAATTTCTTACAAGAACAGTTTATGAGGATATTTAAACAATCATACACCACACGATGATAACAGCCCCCATCACTTGGCGATGAAATGTTATAAACCATGCTGTTTTCTTCAATACATATATTGATGCATTGAGTAGAGATGCTTTTAATAAACTCACTCTCAAAATCTTTAAAAAGTGTCAATGTATATACCTCAGCAGCATGTTTCAACATTCTGGTTAATGGTAGTACAGACGTTGGTATTGATCTTGAGCATTGAAATTCGTTTTCTTTTTCATTGTTTCTCTAATGCTTTACTGTTCCTTGGAAAATTCCATAAAATTCAGTCAAAGTTGTTGTTTCTTTGCATTGAATCCTATTGCGTTGTTTGTATTCACGCTCCTTTGCGAAGATAATATTCCTGCAGAAAAATATCCTTGCTTAGTGCAGTACACCATTTCTCTTTCAAATCATACATATGTCGAAACAAAGTATCATTATGCAATTCATACTCCGAAATGATAGACTTCCAGCAAGTTTCAAAGTCTCTTTCATCAACACAACCAGTCAAACATTTTCTGTGCCCTGTTGGCTTCAATTCGAGCTGAGGGTTGGGCCTTCTTATGTAGCGGGTTGTTTGTTCTCAACGGGTTTTTAGGTGGGTTTAGTATTTGGGCTCCGTCTCACGGATCTAGATCTATGAGACGGTCTCACAAGAAACCCCTCTTTGTTTGTATATTATGAGTGTCAAACTGAAGATCGTAAAAAAATGATTAATTTGATATATTATATGTAAAAAATAGATCAAAAATGAAAAAGCTGATATTTTAAAAAAGAGAAAAGATAAATATAATAATTAATGCAGTACACACATTTGAAAAGCTACTTTTACATGATTATATTTCTTATATCATTTTAAAAAGTGGTTATTTAAAGAACAATGAAATACCAAATAATTATCACTTCTTATTTTTACTACTTTTTATAGTTACTGTAAAAGGGCGGGAAAATTTCTGTAAAGAAAATAAAAGCTGAGGCAATAATAAAAGCTGAAGCAAGAGAGTTTCAAATGTATTTCTTTGCTTGACTATTGTATTTCATTCCATTGTATTTATAGTTGATTACACATAACAAACTACAGAAAATTAAGGAATTCAAAATATAAGTTACATCTAGTTTTCAGCTACTAATTTAAATCAAAATGCAGAATGAGGAAAATCAGAGACACCGAACCACTTTGGCCTGAGGAGATATCTTCAACTTCTTCCTTGATTTTTTCAACTGACTCACCAAGTGTTCTAACACCCCCCTGCAAACTCATGGGTAGTTGACGAATTATGAGTTTGTTTCTTGAAAACTGGAATCGAGTTGTCGTGTGGCCTTTGGTAAACATGTCGGCGATTTGGTCTTTTGTGGATATATGTTTCATCAATATATCTTTGTTAACCACTTTTTCTCTAATAAAATGGTATTCGATTTCGACGTGTTTGGTCCGAGCATGCAAAACAGGATTTGAAGCTAATGCCAATGCACCGATGTTGTCGCACCAAATAATTGGGGGTGAAGGAAGACATAATTTGCATTCATTCAACAACATCCGTATCCAATAAGCTTCAGCTGTAGCTAAAGCCATGCTTCGGTATTTCGCTTCCGTGCTTGAACGCGAGACAACTCCTTGTTTCTTGGCACACCATGATATTAAATTTTGTCCGAGAAAAATACTAAATCCACTGGTGCTTCTTCTATCATCTGGGTTTCTAGCCCAATCAGAGTCACAATAAACATGAATATCAATTTTTGATGATGAATAGAAAAGTCTCAGAATCCACTATTCCTTTCAAATAGCGAAGCACCCTTTTCACCGCTATCCAATGTAAGTCTGTTGGTTTATGCATAAATTGGCATAACTGGTTTACTGCATATGAAATATCATGACGTGTAATGGTGCAATATTGTAGAGCTCCTACTACACGTCTATATTCCGTCGGGTCTAATAGTAGAGTGCCATCATTGGAAGATAATTTCGTAGCGGCAGTAGTTGGACAAGCTAGTGGTTTTGCTCCTTGCATCTTGGTACTTTCAAGAAGATCAGATATATATTTTGTTTGGTGAAGATGAAGACCGTCATTGTTACGGGATGCTTCAATGCCAAGAAAATAACTTAGTTGTCCGAGATCTCTGATGTGAAATGTCATCTTCAAGCTGTCAATAAAAGATAGAATAGTCGAATTGTTCGATCCAGTTATGATAATATCATTTACATACACCAACACAAAAATAATGAATGTGCTATTACAAAGAGTAAATAGTGAATAATCCACTTTTGATTCCTCAAATCCAAGTTCTAGCAATTGTTCAGATAGCCGGCGAAACCAAGCTCTCTTGGAGCTTGTTTAAGTCCGCAAAGTGATTTATGCAGTCGACACACAAAATCAGGGTGGTTCTCATCAATGAAGCCTTGAGGTTGTTCCATAAACACCTCCACATCAAGAATGCCATGTAAGAATGCATTGGAGACATCCAATTGTCTTATAGGCCAATTAAACTGAACATCAATAGATGAAATCAATCTAACAGTAATCAGTTTAACCATTGGAGAAAAAGTATCAAAATAATCAATTAGATATTTTATCAAAACCTTTTTCTACAAGTCTCGCTTTATAGCGTTCGATGCTGCCATCCGGGCGTCTTTTTTTATTTTAAACACCCATTTATTTTTGATGATTTGTTTCCCTTATGGCCTTGGACATAGAGACCATGTCCCATTTTCCATCAATGCATCAAACTCATGTCCCATAGCTCGTCTCCACTTAGGTTTCAATACTGCTTGGGAATAGCAAGTTGGCTCCGATTAAATTAAAATACTAGTTAAGCAACAGAAAGGATGGCAAGTCGAGTAAAACATTTTATACCCAGGAAATTCTTTTGGTTTTAAGTGTCCTGTTTTGGACCGAGTGACGATTGTATTTTCTGGTGGATTTTGAGGTGATGTATTTGTGGGTGGTGGTTCAGGGTTGGTCTGGTCATGTGAAGAAAGTAATTATGTACCTGTGATTTGTGGGTTTTCAGCCAAGGGTGAGGACTCAAGAGTAGGCAAAATGGTTTCATTTTGGATTTGGGCGACATCATTATATTCACAACCTATGGTAGAGGGATTTGGTTGGGGAATTTCTTCAAGTGAAATTGAATATGTGACAGGAAACAAATCTGGAGACATTATGCTGTCATGATCCGGTGAAATATGTAATTTATCCCCTGGTGGAAATGAGTTCTCATCAAATACAACATGCCTAGAAATATATATTTTTCCTGAATCCAAATCTAAGCATATGTACCCCTTATGTTGAGTGGCATACCCGATAAAAAGACATTTTTTGCTTCTAAATGAAAGTTTGTTGTTCTCATATGACCTTAGATATGCGTAACATGCTCATCCAAATGTTTTCAATGAAGTATAATCTGGCATTTTTTTATGAAGCATGAAATAAGGGGATAAATGTTTTTAGGACCTTTGTGGGAAGACGATTTATCAAAAAAAAAGAAGAAAAAAGCATCGACCAATATTTATTTGGTAGTTGGGCTTTAGCTAATAATGTTAAACCATTTCTTGAATATGTCGATGTTTCCTTTCGGCAAGTCCATTTTGTTGCGATGTGTACGGACAAGTTAGTCGATGGTATATCCCATGTTTTGTGAGAAATGATTTAAAATCGGTAGAAATATATTCTCCCCATTGTCGGATTGTAGTTGCTTTGAATTTTAGAAGAGAACAAATTTTCTACATGAACTTTATATTGCTGAAAAATAATGAAGACATCTGATTTAAAGCGCATGGGATACATCCACGTAAATCGACTATAGTCATCGACAAAAATAACATAATAGCAATACCCACCAACTGAATTTATTGGAGAAACCCAGACATCGGTGTGAATGAGTTGTAAAGGCTTGGTAGAGACTCGACTAGAATCAACAAAGGGCAACTTAGATGCTTTCCCCAATTGTCAAGAACTGCAAAAATCTAATTTATTTAAGGATTCAGAAAAGGTAAATAATTACGCAAACAATTTAAAGTGGACATAGCAGGGTGTCCTAGGCGATTATGCTAATGTTCCAAGGAGGTTTTTATTCCTATCTTTGCTGTGAAACATCACATTTTATTTGAGAAACTCTTGGCCCAGCAAGAGGATAAAGCCCATTTTCAACCAGACCGTGGAGTAAGATGTGATCCGTCTTGTTGTCCTTCACACAAAAATTAGTTCCAGTTAGCACAAAATAACATTCATTATCTAAACATAAATGATTGATAGATAAAAGATTGGTTGAGGCATCGGGCAATGAAGAATATTGTTGAGTTTGAAAGAACTGTGATCGAAGTTTAAAGTTGCATTGCCAGTATTTTTAATAACCAAACCTGAGCCATTGCCAACTTGGACAGTATACTCCTTCGTAAGAAGCTTGGTTCGTTAAATTTGCAAAGATTGGCGAATATGAGCATTGGCACCACCGCCGCATACCAAACATTCTCGTCATAAGAATTATTGGCTTCCATAGCCATTTCAAAGAAGATCGGCAATTGTGGTAAGCGTCCCTGAAAAGAGAAATCAAATCGATGATAGCAATCAAGGGCAATATGTCCTTTCTTACCACAAATATGGCAAGTTGGTCGATCATTTGCTTGCTGATTGGTTCAAGTTATAGATGAAACCTATATATTTTTGTTCAGAAAATGTGATTTTGGAGTTGTGTTATGCGATTTTGGCTTCTTTGAGAAAAAAATGTGTTTTTCCTTTTTGATTTGCTGCAAATGCAAAGTGTTGATCAATTGCCGAGTTGTGTTGTCTTTGGATTAGAGTTTCAAAACTAAGTAGTTCAGCTTGGAAGTTGTCAAAGGAAAGATCTCGATCGCGGCAGGCAAAGTTAAACATTGTAATAAAATGGGTAAATTCTGGCCGTAGTCCTCCCAAGAGAAAGCTTATTAAATCTTGATCATCTCAGCATTCCCAAAGAATCGCAAGATGATCAACAAGATTCTTGGCATCTTCCATATATTCAAAGATGAGCGATTGCCTTGAGTTATGGTCCAAGTTGTCTTTTAAAAGAGCAATCCTCGAATCGAGAAGTAGATAAAAATCGAGTGTGGAGTGAATCCCACACTTGTTTGGAAGCCTTCATTCCATAACTGTAGAAACTTGCTTCTCTGTAATAGAAGCTAAAAGCCAACTTAGAACACATGTGTCTTTCTTTAACCACACCGTTGTGTAAGCGGGTTTGTGGCTCCATTTGAAAGAGTTTTGGATGGGGAATAACATTCCCATCCATAAGATCAAACAAGATCATGACTCTTTAGAAAGACTATAAATTGGACACTCCATGGTAAATAGTTGGGACCAACCAATTTTTGTGAAACAAGTTGGTAATTGGCTTGGATATTAGGTACATAAAGTAGGTATTGGCAATTATGTTGGAAGTCATCGTTAAGTGCGGAAGCTCGAATAAGATCGGTGTTTGCCTTTGAACCACCGATACCATGTAAAGAAAATAAAAGTTGAGGCAATAATAAAAGCAAAAGAGTTTCAAATGTATTTCTTTGCTTGACTATTGTATTTCATTCCATTGTATTTATAGGTGATTACACATAACAAACTACGAAAAATTAAGTAATTCAAAATATAAGTTACATCTAGTTTTCAAACTACTAATTTAAATCGTAAAACGAGAATGAGGAAAATCAGAGACACCGAACCACTTTTGGCCCGAGGAGATACCTTCAACTTCTTCCGATTTTCTTAACTGACTCACCAAGTGTTCTAACAATTTCAACATATAATTTTTAGCGACTTTCCTTTATATATGATGATGAAAAATTAACAAACAGAGGATTAGGTAGCGGCGTTAAATAACTAAACCATATTCATTATTCCAAGTAGCATCTCACTCTTATAATTTACGTAATTGATTGTTGAAGTTACTACTCAATGGCCACCAATTTACATAGTGCATAAAAGATGAGTCTTGTTCTACAATGTTTAATGTACCAAACAAGTGGTCTAAAAGTTTGATTTTTAGGGGAAGTGTTAGCTTGTGGGTTGGCCATGTAACATGATGTCTGAATTAGTCCTCAATAAACTTAGGGGTGTTTTTAACAGAAAATTGTAGTTGAGGGAAATTATTACACAAATATAGTGAATTTTGGGGCATTTAATTTTATAAATATGGTCGTTAATTGTATCAACAACTAAAGCTTAGTCGTTGATCACAATCATGACCAAACAATTTTTTTTAAAAAAAAAACCCATTCCAGTCGTTATTTGTAATAACGACTGGAATAAATTATTTTTTTTAAAAACAATTGCCTAGTCATTCAGTTTAACAACTAGAGAATCAAGATGTTTATCCGATAATTCTCTAGTCGTTCATCAAATTAACGATTATAAATTATAATTAAAAAATAATCATTGCTTTAATATTACAACTAAATTTTATTATCCATTAATAATAATCGTGAATCGAAACACATCAATATTTTATGTCTTGGTAATTCACATTAATATAAAGGTGAAATCTAAATATCGAGACAATACACAATAATAGGATGATACAATATGTCTTGATACAATATTTGTCTTGACACAATAAAAATCCTAATACCTATGCCCCCATTGCCACATCTAGGATGTTGTATCGGCGTGCACTTCTACGTCTAGTTGCATCTACATGGTCATTCGCTTGAACAATTGATCGTATATCATCATCATCATCATCATCATCATCATCATCATCATGTGTGGTACTGGCACCCAACTCTGGATTGATCAATACCTGAGAAATGTTGGAATGACATGCCAATATCGGACTGTAGAGTGATGTATATGATGTCCATGATGGTCCTATAACTGGAGGCGTAAAAAAATATGAGTCTGTCTGTGAATACTGGGGAACGTAATAATCTCCACCATACCCATGAGATGGACCAGCCATATCTGAAAATAAGATCAAAATATCATGACACCTGAAACATATATCTATAAATGTATGTGAATTAATATTAATATTCATATCATGATGCATCTGAGGTGTGGATCTCGAAGGACCATCCATGTGTATATCGGGGGGTACAAATGTGGTAGACATGTACTGAGTGGTCGTCGTGGTATCTTCAGCAGGAGCATCCTATCCAGTATGTGATGCAATGTTTTGAGACGATCGAATATGTTTCTCCATTTCATCACTGATATCCATAACAACTCTCCGCAGATGTGGTCATGACTCTGAATCGTCATTTGCACCAAACATCAATCGTCTCATCCAGTTACTATGAAAGTAAATATAATTTTGTATAAGTAATTTTGAATGTCATAATTAGATGCAAATATTACATATATAAATAATCTTACAATGGCATCGTGAGCTGTAATATCTGATGGCTGGTATCCCGTCTCCATCTCAAAATGTGATGGAGTAATGCGTAGTTGTGTAATGCGATGATACCACTCCATGTATCAGTCCTCTATACTACTACCACCATTAATCTGGTAGCCCTGAATTCTTGAAGTAACTCTGTTATGCCAATAAGTTACCCAACCATCATGGAAATTCGACCATGCCACTCCAGTTCTCCCTCTATGAGTTACGTTGTGTAACATCTCATGTGAATGTGGTATAGCCTCTGGTATACCCTGTTGTATACCAAACTGGCGGGTCACTCGATTAGGATGGTGTATCTCCATTCTGGCATATATAATAAGTGAGCACTGGCTCATCCAATTATCTGTGAGATATCTTTCACAAATAATAGATATATCGGGCGAGTTTAGGTCATATGGTTCCCAAGTCCACTGCCAAAAAAAAGGAATTTACAATAATATTAATTTAAATACTTATTATAGAAATAATTTAAACACTTACTTGTGCCTCTGTTAACCGATTAAATATCTCCCTATATATCCGTATTGAGTGGCTAGCACTATGAGTAAAGTTGTAATGTTGTACCCATCTGAAATAAATTAAATAAATGAATAAATGAAATGTATCATTGTGAACATGTAGATATAATAAAAATGCAAAAATAACACATAATACCTAGCACCGTACGGCGACATAGGCAACTCAAGCTCATTATCAACAGCCACATAACCCATATTTATCATAGATCGTAGTGGCTGGGGCGCAATAAAAAAACCACAAGTCTCGGTTGGTATTAATTGCAATGACTCGTGACATGTTGTTATCACAGTATTTATCGGATAGTTTTAACAAATAATGATTTCTATCCAAACCCAAAATATCATGTAGTATATAGATATCAAATTGTCCCAATTTGTCGTTCGAGAAATTCTCGTGGCTCCGATAGCAGGGCGACTATATGCTACTTGATAGACATTTTCAATTAATATTTAACCCCCGTAATGAACAATCACTCCAATTTTATCTGAATTTGACATATCTTCAAAAATACACATACATCCCTAAATTAGCAAAATAATACTACTTACAATATAACAAACATGCAAAATATAACAAAAATTACGTATAAAAATATAAAACAAACAACATATAATAATTTCATGCAAAAATTTAAATTTTCATGTTATTAAGAAAAAACATAAAATTAGTTTTTAAAAAAATATTACATGAATGAAAATTTACCTTTACAAATGTTGCTGCCTGTCGTGTCCGCCTTATTCACGTCTGCTGCCCAGACGCTGATTGGCAACAAAATCTCGAATGTATGAGCTTGTGTGTGCTGGTGTGTGTTTGTGAGTTGAGGGAAAAAATTGCAGAGAAATTTTTTGAAAGCTTGTGCTCAAGAATAGAAGAAGGGTCTGCAATCTGTTTGTTGAATAAGGGAGCATTTTATAGGCAATATGGCGTTGATTTTTTTTTTTAATTATTGATCCAGTCGTGATTGCAAGTCACGACTGGAAAAGGCTGACATATTTTCGCCAAATTCAGCGGGATTTGACAACCCGTTGACCAGATTCTTTTTTTTTTGAAATTTAAACTTTCCAGTCGTTTCTTGCATTAACGACTGTAGTACAAAATTAAAAAAAAAAATCATCTTTCAGTCGTTAATTGCATTGACGACTAATCTTTAGTCGATTTTTACATCAACGACTATCCTTATAATTTTAAACATTCTCAAGTTCACCACAATTTGGTAACAATTTCCCCCACTTGCAATATTTAGTTAAAAAACCCTAAACTTAGCCGCGTTAATATTAGGGCTGTGCACGGGACTTGGAGATCATCGAAACCGAACTGATATCCGGACCGAAAGATCTCCGAACCAAAAATATCCGTTGACGTTTTGACTTTCCCCAAACCGTACCGTACCGAAAATATTTATGGTACGGTTCTGGAAATTTTTCAAATACCCGTACCGAGAATCGTACCGGACCATACCGAACCACTCCGAACCGAAGACCCGAAGCTAGAACCAATTTTAAAGATTTTATATAAATACATATACATTATTTCTATCTTGTTTTAATTTTGATATTGAATTAACTGCAAACTATTAGAAATTAAATTGAATATAAAGCATATTTCTGAAAAAACTATAATATTACAATTATTATGAATTTTAAAAAAACTTTGATATTAATAATAGAGTAAATCATCATTTGAAATTAAAATTAGTTAAATGATTAGTAAATTGCACTTAAAAGAGAAACAAATAATAGTACCATATTATAACAATATAAAAAAGATCATATTTTAATTTTTTTACCACATCACATAAATTATAAATATAATTTTATTGATTATGTTAAGTTGTTAAGTCGGAGACATTGAGATTAGAAATTTATACAAGTTTTTATCTAATGTTAATTTATAAAAAATATTACTTTTATAATTGTTCTATGTCAATAGAAGGACAATTGCCCAAATAATTGACTATTATTGTATTACAGTGGTTATTAAGTTTAGAAGTTTGGATTGTGTTACCTATTATAGTTTTAGTTTTTATTTTGAGACTACACTAAAAAGAGACTAGAACTTTAGAAGTATATCCGTTTGATGATTTTTATATTGATTTTATTTTTCTTTTTTTTTTTCAAATTTGTATGTTTTATTTATGGCTAATCTCCGTTCCGAACCGAACCGTACCGTCCCGTTCTATTAGAACCGAATCTCCATCCCGAACCGTTCCGAACTTTCGGTACGGTTCGGGACAGAGATTTGTTTCTATGGTTCGGTTCTGAAGATTTATTTTCAGAATCTCCGAACTTCGGGACGGTTCTGAAGATTTCCAAATCTCCGAACCGTCCCGTACCGTGCACACCCCTAGTTAATATTAAAAAAAAAAATACCCTTCGTTCATTAGTAGCAATCAATGTGGCTTCTTCTTCTTCTTCTTCAAAAAAAAAAAAGCAATCAATGTGGCTGTTGGCACCGACATATGTATTGGCCCCAAAAAATTTCAAAAAATCATTTTCCCTAAAGTTTTCCAAAAAAGGTTTTTAGTAGTTAAAATCAATGAAATAATTTACAATTCCCCTCCAAATTTTTGATATAAACTTCAAATTGTTGTTTTCCACAATATAAAAAGCCATTATTTATGGTTATTATATATTGGGGACAAAAATATCATTTAATATTTAATATATAATTCGATTTATAGATTGAAATAATACTATTAATTGCCCAATAATCAATGAGCTACAAATGGAATAACCCGGCCCAAAGGGTTTGGGACTGACCCACAGACCACTTTCTCCTACACGACCCTCAAGGCCCATCACCAAGGTATATAAATTTATCTCATCTTCATTTGTAAGTTAATTTTGGAGAATCTCATTTAATTATTATTCAATTTTCAGTTATTGTTTATATTCTCTCTCAATAACCGTGCTGACTTAAGCGTCGGAGGGGACTTCCTAGGACAACCCTGGGGCCCGTCTAACATTTGTGTATGTACAATTTTTTGATAATCACACGACTTGAAATGGGCCAAATGGGCTTTCTAGACAATCTATTCGTCCGTCTAACGTTTGTGTGTGTGCATACAAGTTCCGAGTAGGAGTTTTCTAGCTAAGGAAAAGAAGAATTAGAAGACTTCTCGCTTGAAGAGAAGAAGACTTGGACTTATTCAAAAAATCAAACTTGAAGTGATCTGTTCTAAAAAACAGATATGATTTTTTTCTTATTGTTTAAATTTATAAACTCAATTTCTTTTTTTGTCCGCAAAATTAAAATCCTGTGTCTGCCCCTACCTATGGTAACAAGAAAAGACGTTCGCAGAAATATGTAGAGATCGAAATATTAATTTGGGGCTTTTCAACCTCGGAAGAACAATTTCTCTTTTGCATATAAAGCGGAAGAAATCAAATCCCCAAATTTTTAAAGATTACCTCTACGTATACCCAAATTTTAGAATCATAATTTTGGAATAGAATGAAACAAAATATGATTCTTGGAGACTACAACATATCTTGAAGTCCCTTGTCCCATTCTATCTGCACCAGATTTTCATTTTTCACCAATAAGGGAACACAACAACTTTTTTCAGAAATTAAAAATAAAAACTAGTTGAACATTATTCTTCATTTCTTTGTTTGGCAAACTCATACAAACCCATAACAGTTAAAAAAAAAAAAAAGCAGATCGAAAAAGTAAGAAGATTTGGATCAAGCACAGGCACAAGGATTATCCACCACCAACACATCCTCCTCGCCGCCCCTGTAAATCAAGTACCCGACGGCTAACCCCGCCACCACCGCCACAAACACGCCGCCGTTGAAGGACATAACCGCCAGCATCAACATATACCCGATCGCAGAGTTTATCCCAAACAAGATCGCCCCTGCAAATCGCGATGGGGCCCACTTCCCGCCGCCCAACTTCGACACGAGCAGAGGGGTTTCGACGGCGGAGGGAGGCGTCGGGTTTTTTGCCGCCGAAAGGGGCTTGAACCGGAATCGGCGGTCCTCCATGTACTGGTAGAAGACAGAGATGAGAAAACAGGCAAAGAGAGAGAGGAAATAGCTGAGCCATGAATCGGTTCTCCAAGAATCGAACAGAATAGTGACCCTTCTGCCCCAGTAAAATGTCATGTGCATCATCTTTGAAATTGCAGAGATGAAATGGGTTTTTAATTTTTCCTTTTTTTTTTCTTGTTTTGGTGGTGTTGAATGTTGGTTGCGATGAATTCTAAGAAATACAGGAGAGGTTATAGTGAAAAGTTGGAATTGTGATAGTGGTGGGGTTGGATTGGAATTTTGAATTCTTGGAATAGGAATATATATAATTATTGGGTTGAGGAAGAGATAAGGATTTGCATATTTTTCTATTGTTCCTGGTGATTGTACTACTATTGTTACATTCTTGTACGTTATTAAGGTGTTAGCGTGTGCTTATCAATCAACACTCAACTTTTACACTAAGTTAGGACAAAAATATTAAAATATTCTGTATTTTTATAAAGTAGAATAGAATAGAATTATATCATTAGTTCCCCTAGAAAAAAAAATTATATCATTTGTTTCTAAATATATTTTAAATTTTAAGATGTATACCAATTTATGGTTTTGGTTTTGGTCGAGTTTATGTATTAATTAAACTAAAATGTAGTTAGTAAATAGTAAGTAATGGGAATCTCTACTATATTTTCTGTTAAGTTGATTTACTAAAAGCCAACTATATGGACCAGAAAGGGGAACATATTATGCCACGGGATGAAGGAATATATTACACTATTGTTTGGGGATGGAATATATTTTGTATTTCAAAATGGTGTTACATCTCTCTACATGATGATTCGTTACGTGTTTTTTAACAGTTATTTGTTAAAAACCAACAATTTATCTTTAAAATTCATATGGTAATTTATATATATATATATATATATATATATATATATATATATATATAGGGAGAGGGTTATATGAGACCACCTCATAGGGTAAGTCCATAGGGACCAATCCTAGCCATATATCTAAATTTTTCAATGGTTGTGATTTTAGAGCTAAAAATTCAAATTAAATGTTGGTAATTAGAGAAATGGGTAAATTAGTCATCCTACAAAATTACCCAATATTCATGGGATTTTGTTCACATTATGATCACACAATCTATTCAAATCTCACATCAAATTCAACGTGAACAAATCTCATCTTCCTTCTTCTTCGAACGTTGTTCATGAGAGAACAAGAACCAGTCACCCTCAACATGTATAGAACACAGGCAATCCTACGCACTATTGTGTGAAAAAAGTTGCAGACAATTTGCCATATTGCTAGAGCTTGACTTCAGTTCGAAGTTTGCTTATGAAGATGTAATTTGTTGCTTGTGTAGATGTGTCATGGTGTTTTTATATACCATTAACTACATAAGCAAGTCATAAGCAACAAATCCATACTACATAAGCAACAATCCTATACTACATAAGCAACAAATATACACTACGTATGCACCACGAATACATTAACTACATAAGCAAGTCATAGCAACAAACCCATACTACATAAGCAACAAGTCTATACTACATAAGCAACGAATATACACTACATATGCACGATGGATACATTAACTACATAAGCAAGTCATAAGCAACAAACTCATACTACATAAGCAAATGTCATATTACATAAGCAACAAATATACACTACGTATGCACCACTTAATACATTAACTACATAAGCAAGTCATAAGCAACAAACCCATACTACATAAGCGATAAACATATACTACATAAGCAACGAATATACACTACACATGCATCACGTATACATTAACTACATAAGCAAGTCATAAGCAACAACCATATACTACATAAGCAACAGAGAAATTTTTTTGAAACTGAAACGCTGGAGAGAGAGTATGCGTGAAGAGTGGGTGAAATCACGTGAAAGAGGGAATGAAATCTTAGTAATTGATTCTAAAGTGCCAAATTACCACCCTACCCTTTTTAATTGCTGAAACAAAAAAATAAACATAAAAAAGCCCTAAAAATTTGGACCACCCAAAATTGTTGATCTATGGTTAGGATGTGTCCCCATGGACTCACCCCAAGTAGGAGGACTATTTGATCCATATCCTATATATATATATATATATATATATATGAATATGATCAAATGAAACCAGATAATTAGAATGAGACAAAGGACTAATCCTAGCCACAAATCTGTAATTTTAGATGGTCAGGGTTTATCCAATTTAATAATTATTTTCAATTTATTTTAAACCTGAAAAGGGCACATCAGAATTGTATAATTAGACACAACACGCTTTGATTGTTCAAGCAAGGCAAAACGCAACAAACCATGGCTACTGAGATGAGCAAAAAACCAAAGTTTGTTGGGAAGGGAGCGAATTGTTGACTCGCAAATTGGCGGAGGATGGTTACCCTGGAATCGAGGTTCGAGTCCCGCCGATGCGGACCGAGATCATTTTCCGACCTATGCGATATCATTATCTGAATTAATGGGAACGTACAAAGGAAAAAATGAGAAAAAAATGGATGAAAAAGGATAGGGCCATGTTGAAGCAGGACAATTGTTGTCATATTATGAGATATACTATTGAGCTACGGAGAAGACTGATTCATGTTCATGATTGTTGTGATCGTCATCATGATTCATGAGTCTGTTATATAGAATTCTATTTCGTAATTTATTCTCTTGTTGCGAAATTGATTATTAGGATTTTGATGAACGAACAATGATTCGCGTTTGGATTAAATCATATTCGGGAATATTTGACATTTGCAATGGATTTGGATTTGAATTTGAATTTATTAATTGCGTTATATTAATTAAGGCGGAAGAGATAGTGAATGAAGGTTTCGAGGCAGCGGACAAGGGGATCGTGGTTAAGCTTTCACGTATTTTTCGGTGATGGTGATTAAGCTTTTGTTCATGTAGGTTCTAGGTTTTTTCTAGGTGAAGAATACGGATTTATATGTTTGATGAATACATATATTTTAGTAGGTTACTGTACACTTATATATTTTTCGATGTATACTTAGATGCGTTTTGATGTATAAGTAGTTAATTTTTGATGTATGTATTTATGTTGCTGTATACTTATTTTATTTGTTGTATACTTATATATGTTTTGATGTACACTTATATGTGTTTTGTTGTATACTTATTTTTTTGTGTGACAATTGTAATATGCAGTACAAATATGTTAAATATACAACATAATAGTGTTAAATATACATTAAATATATGTTAAATATACAGTACAATAATGTGCGCGATTTTCTCTCTCTCTACAATTAATTTACTTAATCCACAGTCCCCACATATTAATGAACGTGATTCTCTCTCTACATATATAACTGATTCTTTGATTCACGGTCCCCACATGTTTTTGTTTGACCATTTTAATATGCAGTAAAATTATGTTAAACATACAGTAAAATAATGTTAAGTATACATCAAATATATGATAAGTGTACAACATACTCGCATGGCAGAAAGCACATGCGCGATTTTCTCACTCCAAACAAGCGATTTTCTCTCTCCCCACGTGATTTTCTCTCTCCTAGAATCGATTCCATATTTGGATGGTCCCCACATGTTTGTTTTGACAATTATACCCTTATTTTGCATTAATCAAATGTTTAATGTAATTTTAACCCTATTTATCTTAGCCATTGATATAGATAAGGGAGGGTTGAGATGAGTCCACACTGCCTCACTATAATATGTGGTCTCATTTTAACCTCCCCCTATATATATATATATATATATATATATATATATATATATGGAGATGATCCTGTGAGTCCACCCTCCTAAAGTTAGTCCATAAGACCGAATCTGACCATCCAAATAGTAAATCAATGGCCAAAATACGTTACAATCTATACAAGTTTTCGTAACTAACTATACAATAGAAAGGGTAAAATTGGAATCCATAAAATCAAACATGGTAACCTCCTCCTACATTATAGGGACGTGATTTGTTATTGACCACGTCCCCATAAATCACGTCCCATAATCAAGTAATTCACCTTTCCTTTTTCTCCCTTCCCATTCGAACCTGCAAATTATTCAAATATGACAACAGAATCATGCAACAATTAATGAAAGTATACAATTACACTAAACTAACTATACATTAAAACATTACTAAATATACATAAACAATTAACTAAGTATACAATTACACTAAACTATTTGTACATTAAAACATTACTAAGTATGCATAAACATTTAACTAAGTATACAATTACATTGAACTAACTATACATTAAAATATTACTAAGTATACAAAAATAATTAACTAAGTATACAATTACATTGAGCTAAATACACAATTTCACTGAATTACTTATATAACTAAGTATACAATTCCATTGAATTAAGTATACAAATCCACAGAACTAAGTATACAAATTCACTAAACTACTTAATATAACTAAGAATACGATTCCACTGAAGCAAGTATACAAATACACTGAACTAAATATACAATAAAATATGACTAAGTATACAAGTCCGCTGAACTAAGTATACAATAAAATGACTGTTCACAAATATGGCGGAAAGAAGTATCAATTTTGAAAAACGCTTGAAATTGATATTTTTCCTCCCTAAAAATCGGGTAAATCGAAAAGGTAGGATTATGTTTCCTTAAAAATAGCTAATAACTCGTCCATTAACAAAATCGATTAAATATAAAAGTACAATCATACCCTTATAACCCAAAAATAACAAGAGATCTACACCATCAAAAATTTAAATCAAGGTTCATAGGTGTTCTTATGGACTAACCTAAGAGGCCGATCCCATTTGAACCAATCCACATATATATATATATATATATATATATATATATATATGACAGTTATGTGTGTGGTGGAATTAGAAGATGCAACATCATTTTGGAATAAAAGATTCGATCGGCTTGTTTTCTTTCCTTCCAAAATGATACACTTTTATGAACGAAACTCAACCATACTTCCAATATACAAAGGAGCCAATTGGCTCAGGACCATATTAACTACATGAAGAGTCAAACGGGAAATTAACTAGACTAGTTCGAATCACATCGATATTTAACACTTACAAGACAAAAAACTACAACAGAGGAAAAAAACATACCATGAAGAAAATACTAGGAATCGAAAAAAATGAAGAACAAAGAGAAACTTTGTTACAAGTGAGACAAACTAAAACTCCAAAAAATGACTAGCAGTTCCAACTTTTTGACAATCTCTTCGTCTTTTTTTTCATTGCGCTCAGATCCAACCTCATTATGTATCACTCATTACAATCAATCAATCACCAAAATGGCCACATCTAAGAAGAACAAAAAAAAAAAAAAAATATCCCACAAAGGAAACGAATAAAAACTCCCATAAAAAGAAACTATAGTCACACAAGTAGTACAAAACATATAGAGGCACGTACAAAATGGATGTACATGTAGTACAATAACGAATAAAGTAGGAAGTCTTGAAACCCTAGTGGCTACTTCTATTCTACCCCTCTGACGTAGTTACAGAAAATCATCATCATCATCATCAATCAGGTGGAAACTTTTCCACCACAAACAATTATGGGGTGGAGGTCGAGGATTAAATCCCCGCTCCATCAAATTGTTTGTGGGGTGGAGGTCGTGGGTTTTATCCTCGCTTCCATCAAATTGCTCCCGGGGCATATGCGAAATAGTGAAGATTTGGTGGGAACTCATCTTGAATAGCATCCGTGTGGGTTCGATTCGGGAGAGATCGTTATTAGTAGATTGGGGGTCAAACATAATTGTTCTCTTTACCTGGAGGATCTCAGGAGACGTCAGGTTACCCGCCGTAACATCGAACTTGCCATGTCGTGCACATCCCGCGGTTTACCTTGGCGGCAAGGAATGAGAGCCGGGAGTCGTTGTCCTCGGGCAAAGTCGGCGTAGCGCAGGAGTTCTCGTGGAGTTATAAAAAAAATCATCATCATCATCATCATCATCATCGTATTTTTCTAGATATAGAAAGGAAAAACTGCTGCTCTTGCCATCCTGTCTGAAATTCAAATTTAGCCTATTTCAGGGCGACATTGCCATAGAAAATAGCCAATTAGCCATCATTTTTTCCGTGGATTTTTTTCTTGTTCTGAACAGAGTCTTGCAATGAAATAGTGCCATAGTGGATTGATTTTACGTTGCTAAGGGTATAAGTTAACCATTTAAAAATGAAGAATTCAAGAAATCGTGGAGCATAGGGATTTTTGTCATACATGGCTGGTGAATGCCAATCGACAAACCTCATTGTAGAGATTGTTCTATGTTTTTAGAAACTTTAATTTGAAAAAACAATATTGAAAATACTTTCATCTTATTAAATAATATAATTTATACTTCAATATTTAATTTTCATTCAAACTCAAAATCCGAAAAGTTAGTAGGAAAAGAGAAATTAAGAATGATAAAAACCTTCCACGAATTCGGATGAGATCTTCTATTTCATACGTGACAATCATCTATGCGGTGGAACAGGAGATGAAACACCGTTATGGAATAGAAGATCTCACCCGCCACTTAATTTCCCTAGTTTGCATCTTTTTTTAGTACAACAGATAGTAGAAGAGTGAGGAAATTGCACTTTTGATCCCATGAGGTCAAACATTTTTAGTCCCAAAATTTGTGTTTTTGGTCCCAAATGATTTTTAAGCACATTTAGTTCCATGTGATTCAAAAGTTGCAATTTTAGTCTCAAAACTAACGGAAAACTTAACGCCATTAACTCTATTCTTACGGGACCAAAACCGCATTTATCCTAACTTAATAAAAAAATAGAAATTTTATTTGAAAAATCAAAAAATGTCTAACAAATTTGAAAAATGTTTCAATAAAATCTAAAATTATTTGCAATTTATTTAAAAAGTTATAAATATTTTAAAATCTAAAAATATGATAATTTGTTTAAAAAATAAAAAAGTAAGAAAATGGAAATTATTTTAAAATCTAAAAATTATAAAAATAAAATATAGAAATTGTTCAAAATAATTTCAAATCATTTTTTTTAAAAAATGACATTTACTTTAAATTTTTTAATATATTTTAAATTCCAAAATAAAAATATCCAAAAACTTTTAAAATTTCGAAAAATATTTTAAAAAAATCTGAAGTTTTTTAAAAATTATCAGATTTTAATATCCCGATTTTGGAATAATGTTAAATAATTTAAGTTTTGTAAAAAAATCAATGTTTTTACCATTTTTGGAATTTTTAAAACAATCAGTTTTTTTGGTTAATAGTTTCAAAATCTTCCCGTTTTCAGTTTTTAATCCTTTTATTCAGATAGAAATTTTTTCAGATTTTTAATTTTATATTGAAAATAATATTGAGTTTTTTTAATTTAGAATTTTAAAATATTTTAAATAAATTTCAGATATTTAAACAAGTGTATAGATTTTTTTTTAACAATTTTCACATTTCTTGTTTTTGCAATTTTCGGGATTTGAAAATAACTTCAATTATTTTTAAACAAATCATCATATTTTTTATATTTTTATTTTTAGATTTGAAATTTTTTTATAGCTTTTTTATATCGTTTTTAATAAATTGAAAATAATTTAATTTTTAAAATTGTTTGATAATTTTTCAGATTTGTTTTTTGTTTTTTAATTAATTTTCTGATAAAATGCACTTTTGTCCTGTAAGAATAGAGTTAACGACCAGTTAAGTTTTTCCGTTTGTGTTGGGACTAAAATTGCAACTTTTGAATCATATGGGACTAAATATGCTTAAAAAAATTATTTGCGACTAAAAATGCTTGACCCCTTTTCTTATGGGACCAAAAGTACAATTTCCTCGAAGAAGAGTGAACACACACACTCAGTGGCGGATCCAAGAATCGATGATGGGATGGGCAAGAAAGTACCGAAATTTCAATATACTAAGAGTTATGCATACTAAATTTTTTCAGTACTATTAATTGAAGTTGTGATCGACGAGACTTCAAAGTATAAAATTCATCGAAAATATAATAAATATCTATACTATTAAAAGAACATATTCTATAATCCTCATAAAAAAAGTAGATTCTATTTATGCTACAAATTGACAATATCACAATAATTTAAGTAATAATCTCTGCTATTCAAAATAAGTATCGTTTTGGCATATAATTTTTTTCCAAAAGAATATCGTTTTGCTTATTTCAAAGCTAGTTATTCCCGAATTACCTTAAATGCACATTTTTCAACTAACACAATTATCTAACTTTGTTTTGTTCCAAAGCAATAATTATGATTAATTAAGTATATATTGAGTATTTTTGCACAATCCTTAATATGTGTTTTTTTCCTTTAAAAGGTCACTTATTTTGAATTTAAGGAAGTACAAGAAAAACTAGACGAATAGGTTTCTATACATGTCACAAAGTGACACCAAATTAACAACTAAAATAATAAAAGAAAAAGAAAAAATTAATGAATTATTCATCCATGATGATGGAAATTTCGTTGATTTTATTCTACAATAGGGCAAATTTTGTTGAACCCCTAAAGAAATTGGAGCTGGGATTAGTATGGCGCAAAAATAAAACCACAATACAAAGTTACTTTGATCAATGTCTATACAATAAAACATCAAAACTTTGGCTGAAATTTCCATCGCTAATCAAAGAAAATCCATTGGTAAGAGCATTATCAACGGAAAATTTCCGTCGTCAAAATGTGGGTCGGCAAACCAATAACGACTCATGAGCTTATCTGTAGCTAAAGTATTTAATACCGCCAGTATAATTTGATAAATAATATTATTTTTGCGATGATATAACAACAACTTAGGAACAAATTTGTCTGTCGTTAAATATAGCGACGGAAAAATCCGTCGCTAATTATAAAAGATTTGTTAAAATAACAGAGATTATCTGTGGCTAATTTTAGCGACGGAATCATCCCCCGTTAATTTTGATAAAATATTTAACTTTTGCGACGGAATATCCGTCACTATTGTTAATTATTTTTTTTTGTTTATTTTTAATATTTTTTTTATATTTATAAGCATGTAAAACCTGTATTCACACAATACACTTCAGAATACAAAACTAATTGCATAAAATATTTAATACATTACATAACACATGTTCAAATAAAATGTGTTGTACAAAACATACGTCGCAATGATAGTAATAAAAGTGTATAATATATAAATCCAAAATTTTTTACGAAAAATGAAATACAAACGTTTATCCTTTGTCCAGTAGGTGATGTCAAGGAGGAGACGACTGTCTCTGGTGGGGCATTTCCATCATCATACACGCCATCTCCTGTACTTGTTGCTGCAACTGAGAATAATCATAGAGATCATTCTCTAGCTGCTCATGTAACCTGGCACATTCAAGACGACCCTTCTCCATCTCAAGGCTTGCAATGAGCAAGCTCCTCACACTCCTTCCCTAATCGTTCTTGCAGAGTTGCCATCTATGCATTCACTTGCTCATATATCCGACTCCTCTGAGTTCTCATCGATCCGTGGAGCGCTAGGAGGGCCCCTACTAGGACCACCAATGGTGGTGAACAAAAACGCATGACTCCCGAGACCGTATACTCGCTGCTTCTTCACCGTATTGACATCTAAAAATATCTGTGTCATGTCAGTAGAGCCCTGCCCTCCGACCTTCTCCGCAATTGCTATACAATCCTTGACCTCCTCCCGCAAAAACGATTAGCATAAATAACAAACGACTCTATCAATAAAAGTATATAGTGAAAACCCAAAGTGTTTTACAGTTATACTTACACCTATCTGTTAGATAAATATTTTTATCGTAATTTTGATGATTATATTTAACTGAGTTTTTCACCAAAACCAATGTCTCCAAATGTTGTCCAAATAATCCAAATTGATTCAAATGATTTTTACTAATTTTTTCGGAGTATTTCTTAAAGTTTATTTTTTGACAAAAATTGGACAAAACTTCATTTTGAGGTCAACTGTCGCCCTGAGGGCAACCCGTGCACGAAAGTTTGTCGAAACAAAGAACAACCTGTTTGCTGAAAATGGAGAGGTTAACCAGTCGACCTAGAGGGCGACTGGTGTGGTCTATCGATTGACCTAGAGGGCAACCGGTGCCTGAGTTGAGTTAAATTGTTAAAAATCTCTCTGTCTCGTATTTTAGAAGGGCCAACCGGTCCAAGAGGTAGGGCGACCGGTCGACCCCTTGGTCGACCGATCCAATCCCTTGGTTGACCGGTCCAACCCCCCCTGGACCAGTCCAAGATGTGTTTTTCAAGAAATTTTCAAATTGATACATTAGAAGTCGACCGGACGACCTAAGGTTTTATCAGCAAATTATCTGTGGCACAACAGATAATTTTTCATGAAATTAAGAGATTAATTTCTAACAGCTATATTCTTCATTTAATGTGCAATTGTTTTTGACAGATTTCAATCTTCATGGAGGAGACTATTATTGGGATTTAAATCCAAGAGCTCTACTATAAATAGTTGAACGCTTGAAGCAACTCAACAAGACAACACAATACAATACAACAAGAAAAATCTCTGCAAATATATTGTTCTTCACTTTCAGCATTCTTGTTGTATTAGTCTAAGCTTATCACTTTCATATCTTTCTTGTTAGACTTTCCTTCTTGATTACACTTGCAGTTTTAAGTCGTAATATTTCATTTAAAGTATAATGTTGATTGTATTTGCAATATCATCCAAAACAAGAAATTCTTGTTAGTGTTCTTTTTGGCAAGAACATGTTTGGTTGATTTGATTAAAAAGCTTGGTGCTTTTCGTGTTGAAGAGTTTGGTGCTCTTCGAGGTGTTGAAGAGTTTGGTACTCTTCGAGGTGTAGAAGAATTTGGTACTCTTCGAGGTGTAGAAGAATTTGGTGCTCTTCGAGTTGGAAGAGTTTGGTGCTTTTCGAGGTGAAGAAGAGTTTGGTGCTCTTCGAGTTGGAACATTGTGGTGATCTTCATAGGCGTTGTTGTAAGAAGAGTTTGGTGCTCTTCAAGGTAAAGGTTGTAATAGTTTGATATCTATTAATAAACTTTTCCCTTTTTGAAATCCATTCTGGACATACCGGGTGGTAGAGGATTAGGCACTGGGTGGGTTGAACCTCTATAAATCATCGAGTGTTTTTTATATTTTCGCACTTCTATTTTGGTCATTATCTTCATATTCGAAAAAGTGGGCGTAAATAGGAAAATCGAGAAAATCTATTCACTCCCCCACTAGATTTTCATAGCCACTTGGAGTAAAACTATCTACCTAGCCTTGTCATTGATATATGTACCATCTTTCTTCATATGCGTGCGCAAAAATATTTCATATGCATTAGGTTCCTACGCAGTCTCGATTTGTTGCATCCATAATAAGTATTAAAAAAACTTATAATTATTCTAAAAAAATTTCATGTAAATAAAAATTTGCTTACGAGAGCATTAGTATGCTCAACGTACGAAGAGAGACCCTCCAGCGTGGCAAGAACAACCCGAACCAGGCCACTCGGTCTCGAACATACTATTGTTGCTATGTTTTTAAGAAAGAGCAACAACCTTCAGTAGGCTCCAATAGGCCAACCATATCTTCCAAGCATCATCAGAAATGCAATTTGGCTTAGCACATTCTCTATTACTTTTGAAAGTGCAAACCTTATATTTATAGTGTAACGCCCCATTTTTTTAAGTGCATTTTTAGCGTTACTAATTTTAAAGAAAATGCGGATATTTTTTTTATAGATAAATAAAAAGTTTAGCGGAGTGAGAATACTTTAAGTCTTAAGAAATACATATAGGGTATAAATTAAAAATCCACTCAAACACTTTGAATAAATAAAAAGAAATAGTACACCACAATTGTTCGAAATTTAAAACGAGTTCATAGTTCTTGAAATTTGAAATAATTAAAAGTGAAATCATCGGCTATTTCCCCACATCTGCAACGCATCCATCCATATGATCTGGAAAGATTTGAATTTAGGGGTGAGTGATCACATACTCAGTAGGGATAAAGATTGTCCAAGCTAAATACGAAAAGTGCACAATTACATAAATTAACACATAACCTTTCCCGTTGGCATAAGCCGAATAGCACATAACCTTTCCCATAGGCACGAATGCCATATTTTCCTTTCCCGTGGCACGAGGCCAAAAATTTTCCTTTCCCGTGGCATGAATGCCATATTTTTCTTTCCCATGGCACGAGGCCAAAAAGTTTCCTTTCTCGTAGGCACGAATACCATATTTTCCTTTCCCGTGGCACGAGGCCAAAAATTTTCCTTTCCCGTAGGCACGAATGCCATATTTTCCTTTCCCGTGGCACGAGGCCAAAGATTTTCCTTTCCCGTAGGCACGAATGCCATATTTTTCTTTCCCGTGACACGTGGCCAAAAATTTTCCTTTTCCGTAGGCACGAATGCCATATTTTCCTTTCCCGTGGCACGAGGCCAAAGATTTTCCTTTCCTGTAGGCACGAATGCCATATTTTTCTTTCCCATGGCACGAGGCCAAATATTTTCCTTTCCCGTAGGCACGAATGCCATATTTTCCTTTCCCGTGGCACGTGGCCAATTTTTTTTTCCTTTCCCATTGCATAAACATACATTGTAATGAAAAATATGTCATTTATAAAAACTAATCATATAATGTAGCACATTAAAAGCATATAATTCAGTCATTCACATAATTATGCATATCATGTAATACATCGAAAGCATATAATTCACATAATTATGCATATCATGTAAACATTTAAAATGCGTAATTCACATAATTGAACAATTTAGGCATTTAACAAAGACAATGAATTATACACATAAAATGTGATAAGATTCCCTACCTCAATCAGCAAAATAAAAATAGATGCACAAATAGCTCGAAAGTAGAAGTCCTAATTGCACGGTTCTTCATCGCCTACAATATAAATTTAACATGATTTAGGCTAGAGATTAAGTAGTAACTTCTAATTAAAATAACTATACTTATAAAATAACTTGGGGCTTTTAGTATGTGAAAATTTGACTAAAAGAAATAAGTTTGGAGGTCTAAAAGAAAGAAGTTAAAAGTAAATTTTAGTTTTGGACTAAATTGAAAACTTGTAGGGTCAAATTGAAAAATCCAAAAAGTCTAAATAATTTATAGGAGTTAATTTGAAAATCAAAATTTTAAATGACTCAGTATTGAAACCGCTGGGGATTAAATTAGAAATAATCCAGGAACTTTTGTTTGGGATAGGGCCTAATTGAAAGTTCAGTGGGTTAGATAAATAAAAATAAAAATTACAAATGAATCCAATTCTTTATCTAATTCCCAAAATTAGGCTCAACCCCAAACCCCAACTTTTATCCTCTGTTTTTCACAAATTGAACACACCCACACATATACACTAATTCACACACACAACACCACAGACACCACCACACAAACACACACTAACGCACGTATACAAACACACACACACACACACACACAATATTGAAGAAGCATGTTGAGATATGTGCTTAGGGTTGCTTTCGTATTTGTTGAAAATTTGTGGAGTTCGAGTTTATAAAATTATAAATATTTTTACTTGTTAATTTAAGGTTTAGATTAGATAATAAATAATTTTATGATTTTTGACCGCTTTAATAAAATTGGAATACGATATTAAATATAGACAAAGTGTTTCATATTCAATCCCTGAGGAATACGACCTTGCTCGCTGCTATCTGCTAGCTATGATGTACACTTGCAGTTTAGTAAAAAGATTTTCACGACCACACCTATCACCATGTACATAACAAGTTGGCAAACTCTTTTCGGCGCATGGTGTAGGTGATGATGAAATAGACGTAGAGAGATTGACAGGACCATCATGCCCAAAAAGACCTAGTGTATCAACATCCATGTCCTTTGCCTCCAAGACTGGAGATAGAGGAGACTGAGGAGGTAGAGGATGTGCTGCCTCCTGGCGTGATGTCGAAGCACCATCACCTCATCCACAAGCTTGTCCTCCTCGGCTACCTCAATCTCTATGCATATGAAAGAAACGAAAAACAAAAAAAAACAAAATTAGCATAATAAAAATATCATAAATAAAACAATGTACCAAGAATGTGTATGTACGACAATATACAATGAATGTGTATGCATGATAATATACAATGAATGTTTATGTACAACAATATATAGTTGATGTGTGTGTAACAAGTCAAGGTGAAACCACTATGTAAAAACAATAACATGTACTATCATTGTCAGTATCTCCTATATCTAAATCTTCAATCTTATCATATGTTTTTTCATCCATATACAGTTATATGCATCCCCTCCTCCATCCATTTCATATATATACCAATACACACATGCAATATATATAAATATGTTATTTATACATACATTAAGTTTTAGATGTTACCTTAAAATGATGAAGCAACAATTAAAATGCTCGACGAGAGAGAGAGCTCTAACCTCGATAACCTCCGCAAAGTTGGATCATGATATCCAACAAACGGGGCGTAACTTGACCATTTGGCTACCCCTAGCCCAAATTTTTTTCCCTCATTTTCCCCTAGCTCAATTATTTTTTCTTTAAAAAAACACATATAAATTTTTTTAATTTTTTTCCACTGAAAAAACGGGACAAAAAAAAATTTGGGGTGTGCCGGGGGCCCCCCTGGCCCCCCTATCTACGCCTCTGCCAACAAATGAGATTTTAAAAATAAAATGGAATCAAATTAGATGTTAAGATTGATAAAATGTCTAAAATTGTTTGTATAACTAGTCCAAATTGCGCCACAATGAGGTGGTGATTTGTATAACTATTACAAATTTCAAGGGGTACTTGTAAATTGTAACACATTAGGGGAACTTTTGTGATTTTAATATATAATCAGATATTTTGTAATTAAGATAAACCTAGAGGGAAAGTTTTTGCAGTTGTCCATTTTTTCCGTTAGAATATATTTTGAGAGAATATATAAGGAAAGATTGTGTTGGATAATGCATGCATTCAAAAGTAAAAACTGAAAAACATAATGTCATCATCCATATTACAATTTGTGTTTCGTATAATTTACAAGAAAATATATTGAAAAAGCTCTATTTTCCTAAAAGAAAGCATTACAACATATGCCACGTTACAAAAGTCTCAATACAAGTCACCCATCCAAATCACCAAACACAAAGTCAAGCTACCAAAATACCTGCGAAAGACAAAATATGCCTTATTTGGAAACAAAGATAATATAGGGGTCAAAAGCGAATTATAGAAAGATATAATACCACTATAAGCTAAAAAACAGATGTACCAATAGAAAAGCCCCCATACATCTGTTGGAAGTTGGTTTCGTAAAAATGAATTTTGACCCAATCTTGACCAATTATTTAAGTGAGATCATTTAATAGGTATGAATAATAAATGAAAATAATCGTAATTTAAACCACGTGTAGATAATTTAGCATTTTGAATTTATCAAAACTAATTTTGGGTGAATGAGAAATTAATACATAAACTTAGCCATTTAAATGCCTTTTATATATGAAATATAAAATGGTGGGAATATGAAAAGCCATATCCCACATAGAAAATATATTAAATATTTGACTAGTTTATATAGAACTTCACCATTAATGAGGAGTAATCATGTGGAGCTCCTTATGGTACACCCTAGTGGAGCAAGTCAATTTTAACTAGCCTTTGGCTAGCTCAAATAGCACCAAGGACGGTGCGAAAGCAATCGTCCCGAGCCGTGCAGCCGAACCAAGCTTAGGCCTACGCACCTTGCACATACTACATTGGATGTTTTAGAGGTGCACTTCGCACGTACGCATCGTCATGAGGGGATTTAAGGAGCCTTAAAGTTTTGAAAAATCAAACCAGGGTTCGGTCTGTGGCTTGGTGACGTGGTAGTGCAACTCAGGTGGCATTGACTCTGCGGAGTCGTCCATATGATGACACAGGGCACACAGTGGCTCTATTTGAACGCGCCTGTTCACTGACTGGATGCCTCTGTTCAGTGTGCAGGGCTGAATCCAGAAGCTTGTGTACCTTTAGTAGAGATGCGATTTGAACCATCAGATTGTGCATGTTGATCAGAAGGCACGATACAATCACGATCGATTTGGACCAAAGGATGAACCTGTTCTGAAAGGGCATCCAGATCTCTATATAAACAGACCCTTGGATGATCATTTTATACACTGAAAATTCTGCATTCATTAGCATATTGTTTTACCTCTTTCCTTATGTATTTTTGAAAGTTCTGAACACTAATTAGTTCGTTGTAAATTTAAGTTTTGCAAGTGCTGCTAACTTAAACTTGGAAGTCGTTGTATGTTAGAGACGATTACAACCGAACTGCTAGCACTTTTACGGGCAACTTCATCTTGTGGGAGATAGTATATAATACTAACATCGACTTCAAATTATATCCCATTATTATGTCCATTTTCTGAGAAAACCAAACACCACAGACAACAACCGCAAGACGAAGTTCTGTTTTCGTTAAAAAATGGCTAACATCAGTTTCACTTTGATGGCTACTGCTCCCGCATATGGCACAAAACCAGTGAAGTTTTCCAGTGTTGAGTTCGAAAGATGGCAATAGAAGATGCTATTTTGTTTGACTACTTTGGGTCTGTCTCGGTTTCTGAAGGAGGACCCCCCAACTGTTGGTGAATCAAAAGCAAACAATCAAAGGCAGATTGTTGTGGATGCATGACACAACATCGACTTTTTGTATCGTAAATATATTCTGAATGGGTTTGAAGACATCCTCTAAAACGTTTACAACTCATTTAAAATGTCCAAAGAGATGTGGGACTCTTTGGAAAATAAGTATAAAATAAAAGATGTCTTCACAAAGAAATTTGTTGTCGGCAAATTTCTGGATTTCAAGATGGTTGATACCAAAACAGTGTCAACCAAGTTCAGAAAATTCAGATCATACTTCATGACTAAGTGTCTGAAGGAATGACTCTGAATGAGTCATTCCAAGTGGTTGCAATTCTCAAAAAATTACCTCCATTGTGGAAAGACTTTAAGAACTACCTCAAGCACAATTGCAAAGAATTGAGGCTTGAGGATTTGATAGTTCAACTTCGGATTGAGGAAGACAACCGAAAATCCATAGTAAAAACCACCAAATTTGAAATGGGGACCAAGACCAATCTTGTAGAATCGAGCACTAGCAAGAAATGGAAGCATTCCAAAAAAGATAAGGGGAAGGCCAAGAATTTTAAAGACAATTTCTAAAACTATGGCAAGCCAAATCACATGACCAAGGATTGCCGACATCTGAAAAAGGCAATAAAAATGGCAACCAACAACAAGCTAATGTGACCGAGGACAAGTCTGTTCCGATAGACACATTGGAGCTCGATTTCACTGCCATTATATTTGAAACCAATATGATGGATAATTTAAGGGAATGGTGGATAGATATCATAGCTACTCGTCACATTTGTGCCGAAAAGAGATGTTTTCCTCCTATACTCTGATAAATGAAACGAAGTTGTTTATGCAGAACTCTTCGACATCCAACATTGTGGGGCTTGGAAAGTTTGTGCTGAATATGACTTCCGAAAAATAGCTGACCCTTGTGGATGTGATGCATGTCCCAAATATCCGCAAGAACTTAGTTTCCGGTCCTTTGTTAAGAAATGCCATTTTTAGACTAGTATTTGAGTCCGACAAGTTTGTAATGACCAAGAATGGTTAGTTTCTTTGTAAAGGGTATATTGAAAAATGGCTCTTGAAAATGTCTGTAATGAATGTTTTCCATCAAGAGGCAAATAATAAGAATATTCCTTTTGTTTACTTGTTGGATTGTTCTAATTTATGGCATGATAGATTAGGATACATAATTCTCAACACAATTAAAAGGTTTGTGATTTTGGAATTAATACCAACGTTAAAAACCGATTCACAAGACAAATGCGAAGTTTGTGTTGAAGCAAAATTGGCTAAAGCACCGTTTCATTCGGTGACGAGAAGTACCAAACCTCTTAAGTTAAATCACACAGATGTGTGTGATTTAAAACTTGTGCAAACTCGAGGTGGCAAAATGAACCTAGAAATATTCAAGAAGCTTTGTCTAGTCCAGAGGCTCCTCTGTGGAAAGAAGCTATCAACAATGAAATAGATTCCATCTTGCACAATAATACTCGGGAGTTGGTTGATCACCCTCTGGGATGCAAACCTTTAAGATGTAAGTGGATCCTTAAAAGGAAGTGCAAAGTAGATGGATCTATAGATAAGTATAAAGCCCGGTTGGTAGCCAAAGAGTTTAAACAAAGGAAGGATATGACTTTTTTGATACATATTCGGTTGTAAATGTTTGGTATCAATAAAACTTTTTCCTTTTCAAAATCTATTTGGACATACCGGGTGGTAGAACACATAGGCCCTAGGTGGGTTGAAGCTCTCCAAATCATTGTATGTTGATTTAATTTTTGCACTTCTACTTCTTCACAATCTTTATATTTGAAAAAGAGGGCGTAAATTGAAAAATTGGGAAAATCTATCCAACTCTTCTAGATTTTTGTAGCCACTTCGACTAATAGCTTGGTCCTATCATCTGTTATGTAACCACTTCTTACTCGTGTTATGCACGCTACATTATCCTAATTAATAATAGTAGGTGTGTCTATAACTGGTTTCATCTGACAAACATTGTGTATATGAGCTATAACTAATCTTAACTAAACACAATATTTCAGCTTCATGAAGAGTAATTATCTCAGAGTGATTGGAAGAAGTAGTGACTAATATTTGTTTGGTAGATCGCCATGATATAGTTATATCGTTATAGCAAAATAAGTAACCAGTTTGTGATCAAACTTTGTGCGGATCAGATCTATATTCAACATCAACATAACCTACTAACCCAGAGTTAGTAGATTCCTTGGAATAGAATAACCCCAAATCTATAGTACCACTTAGATATTGAAAAATGTGTTTAATGTCATTTTAGTGTCTTCGAGTTGACTCAAAACTATATAATGCAAGTAGATTCACTGCAAAGGAAATATCAGGTCGAATACATTGTAATACATACATTAATACTTCAATAGAAATAAGGTAAGCCACTTCAGGACCCAAAATCTCTTCATCAGATTCTCTTGTCCGGAATAGATCTTTATCGGGATCTAAATTGCGCACGACCATAGGGGTACTCAAAGGATGATCCTTGTCCATATTAAATTGTTTGAATATCCGTTTAGTGTAAAAATGAATGGTGGACAAATATCCCATTATCTTCATGCTCTAACTTTCAAGACCAAGTAAAAATTAGTTTTTCCAAGGTCTTTAACCTCAAATTCTTTCTTTTGATATTTAGCAGCATTGGATAATTCTTCAGGGGTGCCAATCAAATTCATGTCATCGACATATTGTGCAATGATAGCAAACCAGATATCTAGTCTTTTAATAAAAACACATGGGCGATTGGCATTATTTTTGAAACCTTTCTTAGAAAGATATTCATTAAGTCTATGATACCACATGCTACTAGATTGCTTTAATCCATACAACAATCTTTGCAATTTGATCGAGTGTAATTCACGGGGAGTATCTGATTTTGGCCTGATATATCCATCTAGAATTTTCATACAAATATCAGAATCCAATGAACCATATAGATATATCATCACTGCGTCCATTAGACGCATGTCTAAATTCTCATGGACAGCTATACTGATAAGAAAAAGAACATGATCGTATCCATCACATGTGAATATGTTTCATCATAATCTATCATGGGTCTCTGGGAGAATCCTTGAGCGACAAGTCGGCCTTTATATCTTACAACTTCATTTTTCTCATTTATCTTTCAAACAAATACCCACTTGTATCCAATGGGCTTTACATTGTTTGGAGTTCGAGCAATTTGTCCAAATACATTCGATTTTTCTAAGAAAGCTAACTCAGATTTTGTTGCTTCTTCCCACATAGGACAATCAGGCCTCTGACGATATTCTATTATAGAACGTGGTTCAAAATCATAATTATCATTTATGATTTCTTGAGCAACCAAAATGTAAAATTATCAACAATAATTATTTCATTTCGATCCCATATTTCATTACTATAGCTCATGGGATTCTCGGTGCTATCAGAATTTTTGATTTGTACATTTTATAAGATATTAAGCTCTACAGATTTGTCTAGATCATGCTTGTTAGTATCAAATCTCCCCTTTCTTTTTCGAGGAATGGTATATTTTGAGTCAATAGGTCTACCATATTTTTGTCGTAGGATATCATCATTCATTTTCTTATTTTCACCTGGAACAATAATCCTGGCTGAAGCATTTGTAGCCGGAATATGAGACTTTGTGACTTTACTAGCATCGTTAAATGCGTCAGGAAGTCTATTCACAATATTCTATAAATAAATGATTCTATTAACCTCACGTACACATTTAGAACTACGTCGATCTAAATGCGATAAACTTTGTTCATTCCAAGAGATACTCTCAACTGGTTTTTGTTTATCATTTTGTAAAAGAACTTTATTCCTTCCCCTTGATGGAAATGTTGTGTCATCAAAATGACAATCCGCAAATCTAGCAGTAAATAAATCTCCCATCATTGGCTCCAAATACCGAATAATTGACGGAGAATCAAATCCAACATATATACCAAGTCTACGCTGTGGAATTATTTTTGTCCTCTGAGGAGGTGGAATCGGCACCTGAACCAACACACCCAAAAGTGCAAAGGTATGAAATATTTGCCTCAAAACCAAGAGTTAATTGCATTAGGGAGTGTATATGATAACCAGTGGGGCATAATCTAATGAGTGTTGATGCATGCCATATTGCATGACCCCATGATGCACTAGTGAGTTTTGATCTCATTAATAATGTACGAGCAATGATTTGAACTAGTGTAATCAGGGATTCTGCTAATCTATTTTGAATATGTACATGTGCAACTGGGTGTTCAATATAATTCCCAGTGTTGCACATATTCATCAAAACGTTTTCATTTAAATTCTTTTGCATTATCCATTCTTATATTCTTGATGGGATAATCGAAAATGTGCTCGAGTTTAATAATTTGCGCTAATAATCGAGCAAATGGAAAATATCTAGTAAATAATAAACATACATATGACCATATACACGATGCATCTACTAAGACCATGAAATATCTAAATGGTCCACTTGCAGGATGTATTGGTCCACAAATATCACAATGAATATGTTGTAAAAATGATGATGATTTGTAACCAACCTTTTCCATGGAAGGTTTAGTAATAAGTTTTCCTTGTGAACACGATTCATCGAAATAATCTTTGGACATCAACATCATGTCCATTAGTGTGTTCAACATTCCTACGCATCAGATTTGTTCCTGAATATCTTAGGCAATCATGCCCTAACCCAAATATATCAGGAATCACCAGCTTCCAAGGCGCGGTGGGCGTAGGATTCAAAAGCTTTAATTTGGACACAATACAATCCAGAAGCTATTGCATCAAATTTCTCATGGGCAATTTTTTTTCCCATTACACTCTTTATTATGTTCATGATTTAGTGTCTCCGAATGATAACTATTATCACGCACATCCTTAAATTCAGTAGATTTCTTTTTTATCTACCAGATAACAATACATTTTCAATTGCAAGGTTGTACCATTAGGCAACACCACTGTTGCATTTCCCGAAGCCATCAATAATCTCAATGTGATCAGATATGGTTGTAACTTGTGCCTTACACAATTTCACACTCGAGAAATATATTTTATTTGTTAATATTGAGTGCGTTGTTGCACTATCAAGTAGACAATAATCTCTTTTCTCGGTGTTTCTCATATGTACATGGTATAATTATTTTAAATCAATATTATACGATTATCAAAAAAAATTCTTTCATTGAAATGTAAAATAACTAAATAGCAATATCAATGTACAATAAAAGTTTAAATATAAAAGATTTTATTGGACAACATAGACGTACATAATCATCTAACTACTACATATTAAAAATAATTGTCCATGCTAACAAATAAAAACTATGAAGATAAGAAGATTAATTATAAGCCAAAAGTGCTCTGGATGATATTCTCCAACAAAAAGCAAGATAGTGTACAATAAGACCGTCGTAATGAGAAACACTATGGTTAAATTAACCATTTCTGGAATAAACGAAATGTGAAATTATAGAAAGATGAGAGAATATGTGTGAATTTGTTGAATGCAATGTTGTTCTATTTATTGATAATTACTGTTCATAGCTATTAATATAGTCGTTGGAGGAGAAAAAATAATGTGAAAAATTGTGAATGATTTAGTAGGAATTTATTGATATTTTGTGATCCAAATATTAAACACAAACAAATTTATTATTTCACCTTAAAAGATTCAACCTGGGAATATAACATCCGGGAAAAAGTACAAACACGGTTACACTCATATAAACTCAATCTCGGGAATATACCATCGAGAGAGATGACACGGAAATATTAAATCGGTATTTCTTTTAACTATTCGACATCTTGTGCCTCAGAAACAGGGTTTTCAAAGAAATCTGATAACTCAAGTGATTTCTAATTTTGGAGAGGAATTTTATCATATATAAATTCAAATGTGTAGGCCTCAGTAGTAGTAAGTGGCCCTACTGCCTCGGTGACATGTGTTTGAACACCTTTGCCTTTATTTTTCTTTGATTCCTGATATAGATTTACGAGGTGTTGGGCAGTTTAACATATTTTGATCCAATGTCCCGTCATACCACATAGGTTACAAAGATCGCCTCCAGTTTTTTCCATATATATTTTTCCTTTATCACGATTTGACTGATTTAGATGCCCCACTTTGACCATATAATCATTTTGGCAAGAATAATGATAATTATCTCGATTATAGTAATTACGACCACCACAGTCATATCTGTGAGTATTTTAATGTGGACCACCACGACCACGACCCTTGATGCCACCACGCCCGGGTTTATACTCAGGGCCTCTAAATCAGCATCCTCTTCTATCGGAGTTAGAATATGCTTCAGGCACTTCATTAGACCCAGAAGGTCGCAAATCGTGATATTTCAATAGTAATTCATTTATTTTCTCAGCAGTGAGAAGAATCGAGATTAATTCAGAATATGTTTTGAATTGTCGTTGTCTATATTGTTGTTGGAGCACAATATTTGATTTATGCATAGTGGAGAATATTTTCTCCAATTTATCATATTCATATAATTTTGTTAATCCACAAAGAGCCGGTCGAGACTCAATTTTAAATAATGTCGAATTATAGATGGCAACGGACTTGAAGTCCTGCAACCTCAGTATTTGCCAGTCATACTATATATACTTGCGGGAGTATCACAATTTTGTTGTGATCAAATCTAGCTTTGAGATTTCGCTAAAACTCAGAAGGCATTTTAATTTGTATATATTCATTTTACAAATCATCATATAGATGATGGCATATCGATATCATTGCATTCGCCTCATCTTTTACGTTGGCTTCTTCGATTTTCACAGGCTTTAATGTTTCAGCCAGATCTTGACACTGAAGGTTCAATTTAATATCTAGGCACCATGGTAAATAATTATCGCCAGTGGCATCGAGGATATAAAATTTTTGATTTTCGATACCTGTCATTTTTTCTACAAAGGAAAATAAATATAAATTAGTACAAAGATTTCAAACTTGAAATATACAAACCTTTTCTTGAGCAATAACTCGTACTGATAACGTGTTGTAAATAATCCATTTGTTTATATGCTATATTTATGTGGTGTATTGATATAAATATCACAATATGAATTATTGTTAATATAAGATTGTATAAATAGAACATTATATATATGTGCTTATATATTTATAAAACAAGATGAATTGAAAGAAGTTTGTGGGAAGAAAATTGTGTGCTTGCAATGAAGAACCGTGTGATTTCATTCCTCAAATTACATAATTATATAGGCAAATATTAGATGCCTATTGAGTCACATAAATTTGTCATCTTGGAAATCCACATATTGGACGACAAATTGTCATAACAAAATAATTATTTTTCAATAATTTTCCCACTAATCCTGTTATTTTTATATTTTTTAAATCCACGCAAGTGTTCAAGAAGAGATGATCAGTTCACACTTGTTAATTGGACATGTTATCATACCAAAGATTATTGAGGTCACATGTGATGTAACACTTTCAGCCATATTTTCAAATTTGGATTAAAAGATATTTTAAATAATGACTTTTTAATACTTATTGTAATACATATGCAAAAGTTAAATGGTAGAGCGACAATTATAGGACTAGTTTTATATTATTGAGGTCACCTGTGATGTAACACTTCCAGCCATATTTTTGCAACACTGCAACAATTATAGGACTAGTTTTATATTTTTTTCCGAATAAATTGGGTCAACTCATCATTCTTATATCCTTCACACAGGCCATGTGACCAACATGAGTCCGCAGATTGTAACATTTTTTTCTTTTTAAATACATGATGTAAATTGCAAATTGCAAATTCCAGCAAAACAGGGTCAACATTTTGCTTATTACTCATCAGTCTCTCAGCCTTCACCATGTTTGCAGCAATAGACCCCAGTACTCACCCCTACGCCGCTCTGGGCCTCACTCGCAATCCCGACGGCTCCATCACACGCGCCGCCGAGGCCCCCATAACTCCGCCCTCATGCAACCTCACCGAACCCACTGATCCAGTCCTCTCCAAGGACGTCCCCCTCAACCCATCCACCAACACCTCCGTCCGCCTCTTCCTCCCCCGAACAGCCCTCGACACCGCCACCAAACTGCCACTCATAATCTACGTCCACGGCGGTGGCTTCGTTATCCTACGCGCCGCCTCCACCATTTTCCACAATTTATGCACCACCGTCGCCTCCGAAACCCCGGCCCTCGTCGTGTCGGTCGACTACCGTCTCGCCCCCGAACACCGCCTCCCCGCCGCCTACGACGACTGCATGGAGGCCGTACACTGGATTAAAACCACCGACGACGAGTGGGTCACCAAGTACGCCGATTTATCAAACTGCTACCTCATGGGCAGTAGCGCCGGCGGCAACATAGCGTACCACGTAGGCCTACGCGCCGCCGTTTGTGCCGACGAACTCGGGCCCGTAAAAGTCAACGGCCTGATTCTGCACCAGCCGTTTTTTGGCGGGGTCGAAAGGACGCCGTCGGAGATTAAATTGGCCACGGATACGATTCTTCCAGTCGCGGTCAGTGATATAATGTGGGAGTTAGGGTTACCATTGGGAGCCGACAGAGACCACGAATACAGTAATCCGATGATGAGACCAGATGTTTTGGATAAGATTAAGGATCTGGGGTGGAGGGTTATAGTGACGGGCTGTGACGGAGACTCAACTGTTGACCGTCAGATGGAGCTGGCAAAGGCGTTGAAAGAACATGGTGTGAAAGTGTTGGGTAAGTTTATCGAAGGAGAATATCATGGGTACGATCTTTTGGAACCCTCCAAAAGTGAACTCATTCTTGGTGCTGTTCAAGAAATGGTCAACTCTCCTAATAAGTAGTCTAATTTGAGATGAAAAAAAAATAAATGAATAAATAAATAAGTTGTGACTTGTGCTAGAACCAAATTTGTAGCTCAAATCGTATCATTAATCATTTATAAGAATGTTAACCATGACTCGAATCTTGTATTTTTCAATTTACTTGAAATTTATATTCCTTCCAACTAGCACTCCCAACTTATTAAAATAAAAAAAAATAAAAAAAGGTTGTGATTGATGGGATTGTTTGGTTAATTTATGTTCGCTCCCTTTTCACAAATCCTGTTCAAATTCTTCTAGTTAATTCAGATTAACTTACATTTTATTTCTTAAACACACTTGCATTTTACTATTTTAGTTTCAGAATACAATGAAACTAGCCAATCATAAAGCACTTGACAATGTGAAACTACAGTTTATTATTATAATTGGAGTCCGACTAGATCAAGCCACTGCAGGGGTCTTCTATTCCAATCTTTAGAATTTTTTATATCATTTTATTTCATCCAATTAATAAGTTAGGTGGACATCATGATTCATATGTACGTATTGATTTAGCATCCATATAAATAATATACTAATATTTTATCCATGTCATGCACAAACTCTCTTTTTACAAAAATAATTTGTTTCGTTTTTTGTGATTGCAAAGTCTTAATGTCAAGATGGTTAAACGATAAAAAATAAAGATAGATATAAATTAATTTGATTATCAATCATAACCATACAATAGAAAATAAATTATTATAAACTATAAAAAAAAGCCTTATAAATACAAATTAGATAAAATTTATTTAATTTATAAAATAATAATAAAATAGCAATAATGATAATAATACAAATATACATGAATTTGTATAAATCAAATACCGCGGTACAAATAAGAAGTACCGCGGTACAGAGTAGAATTGTATCTTGTACCGCAGTACAAGCCATCTATACCACGGTAGACAATTTATTTTTGTTGTGTACCGAATAACCAAGGTAACTCTAATTTTCACATGCATCCTACCACAATACATTTAACACATACCGCGATACCTCACCGAATGCACTCTCAGCAATAATGCAATTTTACACGACGAAATGATGGATAAAGCTTCTTTGCGATGAAAGAAAACAAATGCAAGAAAACAAGAACTCACAGTTGCAAAATGCAAGAAAAGGAAGAGATTTGCAACAGGAAAAACACACCGGGAAGGAGTCTTCATACAAAAATATTATTAAGAGATGAAATTCTGTTGGAGAGAACGCATCGGAATAGGAAGAGGAACCAAATTAATTCTTCAACTAATCCTTGGAGAATTACTGATCAAATCATCAAATATAAGTTTTTCATTCTTCTCTTTCTTTCTGGCACAATTCATGTATTTATTCTTATGTACCAAACTTCTTCTGTGTATTATTTGACGATTTATTAGATATTCTAGGGGATTGATGTAATCTTGTTTGATCTTGTATTTGATTAGTAGATATATTACATTCCATGCAATTCATGGTGTATTTGTGTTATTTGTATTAATTATATCCTGCTTACTTGATCATTAATCTTTGATACTTGGGGCTCGTTTGGTTGGCAGTTATGCTTGGGATATCACCCACTTTTTTACTAAATCCCGCACATTATTTTGTTTGGTTCAACAATGTTGGGCCCATGAAAAACCAAGGCCCGGTCCCTTATCAAGCCAATTTAATGATACAATTTCCCACGTACTATAGGGGTGGGATACATTTCCCATCATTTTCTCTTGCAAACCAAAATTACCCCCTTACCCCTCAGATGTCTTTGTTCATATCCTAATCCCATTTTACCCACAACAGACTTTCTTGGTTTTCACTTAGCTCATTCCAAAAAGTGCACGTAGGCGAACCTTAGGGTTTCCATGGTTGAAGAGCGGCATCGACATATAAGTAGGTTTTCCCACAAATTTACGTAAATTCATAACAATGTGTTTGTTTTTCTTTAATCCATTCCCCGTGACTATTGAATACCAAAGATTCGGCATGGATTTTCATTAACCAACATTTCTTTTGAATTATTCTTTTTCCATTTAGCGTTCTATTTGGATTGAATAACTTCACAAATCTAGCTGAGGTTAGTGTTTGATTCCTTGAGATTGTGCGCAATGTTCAGTTTTTCCAAGTTATATACTTATTTGTGGTTGTGCGCAATGTGCATTTTTTCTTTTGGGGTTGTGCGCAATGTTAGATTGTGATGAAGCTTGGGCCTGCAATATTTACATTATTTACATGTTATATGTTATATTTTGATGCTCACAGCCTGCAATATTAGATTGGGGTTAGCTTCACAATGTTAGATGTTTGTTATTTCCTACAGGCCTGCAATATTTACATTATGCTTGTTGTTAATTAATTTAATTTTTACTAGTTTATTACATTGGTGGATGCCATAAAAGCTGAAGATTTTAGGTTCTGAATAACCCTAATTTGGCTTATAAAAATAAATCACAATTTAGATTGGTTGCTTTGTTATGACATCAATTGTTTTGAATAACCTTTGGCATAAAGTTGTGCTAATATTCTTTTTGATGATTTCAAAGAGGGAGAAAAAGCAAATAAGCAAAAGTGATTATTTTGGTTGATATGGTTAAGTGCTTATTGTGGTTGACATTGGCAAATAAGCAAAAGTGCTTATTTTGGTTGATATGATGAAGTGCTTATTGTGGTTGGCATTGGTAAATAAGCAAAAGTGCTTATTTTTGCTTGGTATGATTATTAAGCTTATGAGCTTAACTTATAGTGATGGTAATGGTAAAAGTGCTTATAAGCTTATTGTGTTGTTGTAAAGTACTTGATGGTAAAAGTACTTTTTGTTTAGTTTCTTAAATTTTTGCATAAGTTATTTTGAAAACTACTTTTGAAAAACGAATTTTTGGACATAAGAATTTTTTTAAAAATATTACATTTGTTCAATAAATTGTCTTGAGCTTATTTGTTTGATTTCTATCATACTTCACTTAAGCAAAAATGAAAAATTGATAGAGTTTATAAAATCTTGTTGTCTCTATAAAAGTGATTTTTTTGGTCATTATTGACAGGGGAGTATACCTTGATAGGGGAGTTTTGTTTTAAGTTTTTTAAAAATATCCTATCAAATTTGCTTTGGGTTGAAATCATCAAAAATGGGGAGTTTGTTAGGATAAAACTATTTTTGATTTTGATGATTTTACCTTAAATATATTTTCGATTATTCAAACAAATCTTTTGGGGATATAAAAATTTGATTTTTATGTTTTAAAGTGTTTTTAACTATTATCGAATACCATCAAGGTAAAACGGAGCCCGAAAGACGAATTCAGAATTTTTCACTGACCGGGAACGCTCCTGTAGTAGGTTAGCGGTCGACCCTCTTGGTCGACCATTAAGACTGAGCTTTTAAGTTCGAACTTCTCAAACAAAAAACACTCCGGGGGCGAGTTGTCGACCGGTTGACCCCGGTCGACTTGTGTGCAAGCCTTCAGTCCGAAATTTGCTCCCTTCTCAAATTGCTCGGGGCAGTCGACCCCAGGCCGACATGTGTGTGATTCAAATTCAACATTTTAATTTCAAATCTTTTATACTGATCGACCGGTCGACCCGCTCAAAATCAAATGATTTTGAACCTGTGGGAGACAACAAGATTTACTTTTATCACTATCATTTTTGTACATCATGTAATCCTCTTTTTGTAGACAAAAATGAAGATGAAGGATCCTATATTGGAGATTCAATCTTGAAGACTCTCCTATAAATACATGAAGACTTTGAAGGATCAAGTACAACACACAAGCTATCAAACAACAAGAAATTCACAGCAAAATTCTCATTCTTTCTTAGCATATTTCTTGTTGTAATTTTAAGCCTAGTTTTACATTTGCACATCTTGAGTATTAGGCTTCCTTTTTTATTACACTTGCACTTTTGAGTTGTAATATTTTCAAACAAAGTGTAATCTTGATTGTAATTCTCAATCATCCAAAACAAGACATCCTTGTTAGTGTTCTTGTGGTAAGAACACACTTGGGTGATTTTAGGTGTTGAAGAGTGTGGTACTCTTCATAGGTGAAAGAAGATTGTGGTAATCTTCGAGGTGGTGTTGTAAGAAGAGTGAGGTGCTCTTCAAGGTGAAGTTGTAATAGTTTGGTACTATTAATAAAATTCTTTTTTTTTTTTTTCAAAAGCCACTTGGATATACCGGGGTGGTAGAAGATTAGGCCCTAAGTGGGTTGAACTTCTCTAATGTCACGACGGACATGGTGTTCATTACCTCAATCGGCTTCTTGGCTTCGTCATGAGGAAGCCGGGAACTTGATGATTGATATTAACATTTAGTTGTGGATTGAGTGGGTTAGTATTTACAAGGAGTGGAGGAGGTGCTTGAGAGTTTGTGGTAGCAAGATCAACGTGTGTTGTTTATATTTCCGCACCTTCCGGTTTTGTTGTCATTCTTCATTTGAAAAAGTGGGCAAAAAACCGAAAATTAGCATAATCTATTCTCCCCTCTAGATTATCGTAGCCACTTGGACTAACGGCTAATACTTTTCACGGAAAAACTAATATTTTTCGTTGGTCCTATTGCTTATGTGTCACTGCTTAATCTAACAAAAATGTCACTAGGTTTGGATTAGGATCCTTCTGACAGATTTTGGCCCGTTAAACCTTCTGACGTGAGTTTTCGTCTTACGACTAATGTGTTTATGCCCAAAGGAAATGCATTCAAGTATAACACTTTTTTTCCTTCAGACATAGTTTCATGAATTAAAAATTAGGTATTATTCTATTATTCTCTTATGTAGTAAGCATGAAGCATCATTTGTTCAAAAAGTATGAAGCACAATTAATCTATTAAACTTCTCTAAGTAAATCAATCAAGTAACATAATTTCAAGTTTCACGAACATAAGTGGAGTAACTCTCGATATAGCGAGAAAAAGCAAGCCGTGTAGGTGGATTGACTCATCAAGTCCCCATTGAAAAGCAAAACATAACATGTTATGTGATTGATTTGCTTGCATTATCATATATTATACACAAAGAGATAAAACATAACTAGAGGATTTTTGGATGAGTTTATTTGAAACACGCATGTTCTTATAAGTTTGAGCTTATAAGATGTTAGATTTTATTTAGAAAATAAATTGTTGAAGTGTTTGGATAAAATAAGATGATATAACTTATAAGATATTAGTAATGAAAGTTTTGTAATTAAAATGGCTAGTTAAAGTCAAATGAAATTGTTAAAATAAAATCTTATTTTGAAATAAGATGGGATTTAACAAGTTTTTTAGAAATAACTTATAAGTTCCTAACATCTTATTTTGTGAGTTTATAAGATTTTCTTTTGAATTTTTTTATACCAAACAAATACTTTTAGGAAAAACTCATAGGTTGAACCACAAATCTATGTTATTTTTCAATAACAAACCGGAGCTACAATATTCAACAGGTCTAAGTATTCAAGCGGATAAAAATGATCAAAGTATAATGATGTCTAACTAGGGGAATGTTCGATTCGATGAATTTCTTGCATAACATAGTGAGTTAAGGAAACAAATGCTAACTTCATACCATGTTGCCCTTTGCGATTGATAACAGAATCACGATGAAGAAAATAAACCTACGAAAATGTCCCCTTCTTTAGGACACACCTTATTAAACTCGTCTTTGTAATGGTCGGGGATGGTACTGTGGCCTGAAGCCTCCGCCCACATTAGAAAGCTTTCGTTCTCGACCGATACGAGAAGAGGGAATCAGTGCATAGCTTTAAAAGGATTCATTTCAAGTACTAAAACGCGACATTTATTGAAATCAATGTAATTTAAAAGAGATGGAAGGTCTATTCATTAAGACATCAATGCTGCATAAATCACATCACCTTATTTCCTATCTATGTTTTTCAAATCATCTTTGTACAAACTATACGAAGGTAGCATTCACTACAAGAAAAATGCTCAACAACAACACCCCAAAGGCTATGGATTTTAGCTAAATCGTTGTCCTTACAAGCATTCACAATGGATTTTCGCTAAAAACCGTTGTGGATGAGCGAATTTTATTAACGGCAAATGATTCACTCAAGTCTAAGACAATACTTTCTTGAAGCGTTGTCGATTAGCGGTCTTTTTATTTTTTTACAATGCGTTTCTTGGGTCTTCGACAATGTTTTAGTAATCCGTTGTCGATTAGTGTCTAATCGTTTTCAAAATATAACATTTATTCATCCTTTTCACAATCAACGGTTGGTTATACCGTTGTAATTAGGGTCATTTTTTTCCTTAAAGACAACAATTTTAACAACATTTATAAACCTGGAGTCGATAGGCATTTTTCATGTCCTTATTTATTATTTATATTAATGGTATAACTAGCACTTTTAGTTAGTTTATCAATTTTAGTTTAGCAACTTTAGCAAATTTCTAAAAGTGCTAAGAGTTAATTTTTATTTTGTTATCAATTTTTTATCTCATGGTATAACTATCACTTTTAGTTAACTTATCAATTTTATTTTAGAAACTTTAGCATAATTCTAAAAGTGTTGGGAGTTGTAAATATTTTTTTATCAAATTTTAATTTTAATTCATTTGAAAAAATAATAATCAAATATAACTAGCAAGGTTAAACATTTTGGTTTAGCAACTTAAACACAAGTCTAAAAATATAACTAGCAACTTTAAAGTTAGACTTTTTACTTTAGCAACTTAAACATAAATATAAATAAAAAGACTAGCAACTTTAGGTTGAGTAATAGCAACTTAATCAAACAACACACAATCTAAAAAAGTTATGTACATAATAGCAACTTAAAGAACTTAATCAAAAAAAAAGAGAAACGATGGAGAAGGTCGAAGTGAACGAGAAGATAACGTCTACCGCAAGCTCTTCACCGTCCAACCAACGGCATCCACCGTCCACCGCGCAAATAGGAGCTCGGCCGCTGCATCTCGGAGTGATTTCTTGGTGAGTTTTTCCCATCCACTAAAATCCCCAAATCTTTTAAAACCCTAATTTCTGAAAATAGCTGATTGTATATAAGGATTTATGTTGAAAGCTCGATATTATGATTAAATCCATGGATTATTCCTTTTTGGTCTCTAATTCGTATTATACCAGAAAGTTATCGAACTTCTGTGAACGTGCTTGTGTCTTTTTGCGCGTGCAGGCTCGTTCGCTGGAGAGCCAGGGGTGGTTGTACCTCGCCGTCCAGTGCACCATCCGCCGCCGGAAGTGATCGAAATCCGACGACGGGGCTATCAACCCATCGACCTTGATCTCATCTGCAATAACTGTGGTGGTCATATTACCAAGTCTACATTGGTCCACGTTACCATCGTTTATTGTTCACCATATGTAAGTACCTTCTTCAATACTCCGCGTGCCCTAATTCCCTAAAGTCTTTTCTTTCTAATTATTTTGTGTGTAGATAGATCCTAGCTAATGTGTATTCCTTTTTTTGATAAGATTGATAAATTAGGTTTAAAAAGCAAAAGAGAATCTTTCTCCTGGATGAAGTTTTTATTCAAGTGCTACACATTAACATTTAACTCGATTAATTTCGATATTTGGTGAAATCCGGTTATGTATGATTATATGACATCTTTGCTTTCTAATTATTTTGTGGATGGATTCTTAATCCTTTGATTAATTAATAGTTTGGGTGTGTTCTCGCAAAGATATCACTTATCAACCAACACAACAGAGAATCTCATGAAGTTTTGATTCATAACGATTTTGAGACTGATCTTTCTTTTTTTGATTAATCCGTTTTGTAATTTAGTTAAAGAGTTACTCGATTATAATTGGATGATTGATACTTGGGAATAGCAAAAACTATTATTACATCATTTTGATTAATAGGCCCGCCGTAATTTATTTCATTGGTTTGATTGTGCTTGTGTCATATAGTGAATTTGTTAAAAAATCTGTTTTGTTACTTTCTCGGTATCTAGTTGATCGTGATCGTTCTTATACTCTCTAAGAACTGGAAGAAGTGGTTCTAGTGGAATCTTTAAGAAGAATATTTGTAGTTATAGTTAGTTGTTGACGTATAATTGCTTTGATAATTATTAAAAAGGACATTTTCACTATTATTGCAAATGTTTAAACTCTTAATTTATGCCTATTGCGATAATAATGAATGAATTTGTGAATTTAGGGCCATACGAATGTTCAATACGAGAAATCCACAAGAATGTCAAGAAGCTACCTATTTGGGACATACTTAAAGAAGTATTTTGAACCGTCTAATTTTACATGTTTCTTAGTATTGAAGTTTTACAGGTTGGTGTGGTGAACTAAATGATTGAATTCTTTGCCGAACCTTTTGAAGTTGCTCTGCTTGCCCTTGAATAATTTACTAGTGTAGTGTTTGCTGCTAGGTAGAGTATATGATAAAGGTAGAAAATGGACGGGTGGGTTGTTTGATTAAAGATCTTTTCCGAGCCGCATGAATAAGTTTTTACGATGTACTATGCAAACTCGTATATCCTGTAGCTTAAATGTTGAACTAGTTATTGCACTTTCATAATCAAAGGGTACTAGAAAACTTCTTTATTAAACAATGTTAGACAATGATTTCTTCTAAAGATGGTGCATAAAATTATTAACAAATGTGAATAACTGTAAGCAGTCAGTACACCTGGCTGTCAATGTAATCTAATGCAATTTTCTTCTTCTGCAAATTCTATAAGCATCTCAAGCTATCCTGAAATATTGTATTGCGCAAAAGTGACAGGATTTTTGTCCATTTTTAATGAACACCTTGAATTGGAATCATGGTCTTCTTGCCTCTTAATCAACCTCTAGAATATCTAGACTAGCTCTATACATTTAGGTTTCTGTAAATGCTTTAGATTACGTGGGGATCTTTTATTAGGCGCACACATCTACAATATTCGATCCTTCTGTTAGAACTCAATTTTTAGGAAAAATAGCCTTTTGTTTCACTCATCATTTGTCTGACTATATCCAAGCGAAACTTAAGCAGCTAGGACAATAATATCATCAATATACAAAAAGCTCCATGTATATAAATATGTACTAACTCGTAGTATAGTATATGTCACATTGATTGGCTCGTGATTTAAAGTTTATTATCATGAATTCTCGACAATGGTGATCACACTCAACCTCTGGGGATCATTCCAAAATACCCTCTACCAAAAATTTGGAAGACGATAGCGATAAATCAAGAAAGGAATGGTGAACAAGTTTTCTTGAAGTTGTATAGGTTCCTTCTACTGCAAAAAACCCCATCACGTTTCTTGTGAGCTTTCCTCTCCCTAATTCTTGGATAGTTTTCATTCTTTATCTGTTTTTTTAATCGTACCTTGAAAAAGTAGAAGCTTTTTCTTGGATAGAAAACGAAGGTGGTTTCTTTAAATGCCTTTTGCCGTTTACGTATATGTATATATATATATGTACTTGTAATGTTTCAAAGATTTCTCGCTTTGCTTTTTCTGCAAGAGGGCATCGATTCAGTTGCATAAATGTTTTTCTGATTAAGTCCCAAGTTGAAATATATTTCTTTCAGTTGCGTATAATTGATTTTGATGTCATTGAAGTTGTATTGCTAACAGTGGTTCTTTTCCATTTGCATTTTTTTCTTTTTCGAGTGTATTATTATCTTTGTTGTGATTTGTACACCCATGTTAGCTAGTTGCCTAGTTCCAATCTCGTGAAGTGATGATCCCTTTATTGTTCCTTCAATTTGCACTAAATTATGAATTAATCTTTTAGATTTTGCTCTTCTCTTGTAGAGCCCCTTTTTCTCTGTTTTCTTGCTTTTTCCAATGATTTCAAGTCTTGGTTTACTACAGCTGGATGATTACATTTTATAGGAAATACTAATCCTGTTATGCTGATCGGTTTCTTTACTAATAGAGGTTTTATATGTGAAAAGGATGGAAGCAATTTGATCATGTGCTAACTCGTACTATTGTTTTGATGAACTAAGTTGTCTAATACTTATCAATGTCATTTAAAATTGTTTCAAACATAGGCTCCTATTCAACCTGATGCATTCCAATGCGGTTATTTTGTGATGAGGTACATGAGGCAAATTGTAGAAGATTCAACTACGGACATGACTTCATTGCGATCAATGGTAAATTATATTAAAATTTGGCGTTCTCATGTTTTTTTATAAGAAATGTTTAATAATTGGAGCCAATTATCATACCTATGTTTTTTTTTTTTCTCACAGTTTTCAAAGGTGGAGTATTCTCAAGTTCAAATTGATGAAGTGCGATCGGAGTGGGCAGAATGCATCCAAGACCATATACATGAGTGAACAGTATTTTGTTTATAGTTATATGCAAATTTTCATAGTTATAAAGAATGCACATTCTCAGAATTGAGTGAATTTGATTTTAATGTAAATTGATGTATATACTTCTTATTTGGAGGCATGAACTTAAATTATGTAAATTGATGTATATACTTATTATTTGCGAGCTTGATATTGGAGTGCTTTGTAGTGCCCTCAATGAAAGAATTAGTGTAACTTTGAGAACACTTGTTAGACGTTTGTTAAACACTTGTTAGATATATTTCGATATATTTGTTTTGTTAAACTTTTGCGACATGTACTAGATACAATCACTTGAATGTCATGTTTTGTTTTAGTTCGTTATATGTTGTTTTCTTGTATTGTGTTTATTTTTTGCATATATGAAATCAAATTTTATATTACCACAGGTGAAAAAATAATAGACACCAAATATAAAATACATTAGCCATGGTTTAAAATTACAACGGTTTTTATGGCTTGTTAAATCAAAACCTGTAATACTTCAAAACCACAACGGATTTGATCTCGTTGTTGAAATAGTTACAAAGTACAACGATTTTAAAGCCTTGTAGAACTCACAGTGATAATTCAACACCACAACGGATATTAACCGTTGTCAAATACATTGTTGTATCTCATAATTCAAAAACAGATACAGTTGTTGTCCCAATTGTTGTCTTTCGGTATTAAAAGACAACAGATTCTAATCGTTGTCTTCTTATTAATGACAACGGATTGAATCGTTGTGGTTGAGCGGATTATTTTATAACACCATCTACTACAACGGATGATCATTGTAATACACAACAGATTATATCTCATTTGTTGTTGAGCGATTTCTTGTAGTGATTTCTCGGGAAAAAAAAAATCTCATTTTGAATTTCGAACTATACTAAAGGCCACACAGATCTTGATAACTAAATGCATCATTTTAATGTCTTGAATATGTATGTTGGAATGTTGTGGAACACAAGAGATCGAATAAGCCAAGAACCACATCAATTAGATTTATCCTTCTTTTCTAGATCAATCGGAATGCGATTAAAATACACCATATTGTACTCATTTCAAGAAGATTATACAAATACTTGGGAGATGGTCATCATCAAGTCGAACTTCAAATTCGAGATTTTAAGACACTATTGTTTCCATGTGCTAAATAAGATTACACACATTTGAACAATACAATGTCAAGTTAAAAGCGTTAAAAACCAAATATCAAGAGCTTCCAGGACTCACCGAATATGAAACCGTATTGCATAAACAAGGCCAAATATTTGTAATGAGATGTTCACATTAAGAGTTAAATCGTTTGGATTGAATTTGGCAAATGATGCTTAAGGATAGCACATATGTGATGCCAGGGCAAGTAGCATTTCGAGCATAAAGTATAAAGTTTATAACCTTTCTTTGGGTATAAGACGTTTATTGAAAGACAATGAGAAATAGCATGATGCAAATGCAAGTATCGTGATGCCAGGGCAATTAATGCAAGTGAAACAAGGAAAGGTCAATAAGAACACTTTCAAGAACGAAAGAATCCTAAGCTAGCAAAAAGAGAAAATTGACAAATATACGAAAACTAATCAATCTATTGATCAAAATTAAATCTGTTTCCATTACATAATTATAGCCATCAATAAACAGTTGAAATGATACGACCTTGATAATGATTCAAGAAAATGTAAATGAAATACATTGGCACTCTTGAGCGAGTGTAAGCTCCAAATGAAAATACAAATCCACTAAATTCTCAATGCTTGACAATCACGCAAAATTCTACAATAAATGGAAAAATGGTACGCCTCCGACTCACACTATTGTAACAAACTTTTCCTGAATATTCCCTTCTTAGGTGTGTGAAGTGACGTAATCTTGAGTCGTTTGGGTGGTCTTCCGGATTCTTGGGCCACGTTTGACTTGGGTTGTTTCATGGTTAGAAGGATGGGCCGTGTTGTTAGGCTGAATATTTTCAGTTTGGGTTGTATCATTCGCTCCCCTTCAATGAACACCTTGTCCTCAAGGTGTAGATTAGATATTGTAGTTGGATCTCATGATATTGCATCTTCAGGCGTGTGTCCTTCCCATTATACCAAAACCTGGACCACTCGGTCCCCTTAGCGAAGAATCATTCGATGAGCACAAATAGCTACTGGATGGAGCAAGGATGGTTATGTACAACTTCAATAGGCAGAGGAGTTGGTGAAATTGTAGATAAACTTTTAACGGGATTCAGCATGGATATGTGGAACATCGGATGAATTTTACTACCCTCAGGCAACTCCGTTTGTATGCTACCGACCAATCTTTTCAATCACTTTGAACAACCCATAATAACGTTCTCCGCTTTTGAAAGGGTCTTCTTGCCACGGAAATTTGACGGTATGGTTGAAGACGCACTAGGACCTGATCCCAAATATTCAACTGGACTTCTCTTCGATGAGCGTTCGATTTTTGAACCATGCATTGATGTGCTTGTAAAAGATTTTCCGAAGATCCCGCAATAATTTATCACGCTCAACAAGAAGTTCATCTATTGCTTGTACCTTTGAAGTGCCCAAAGGATAAGGGGGAATGGACGGTGGTTGTCGCCCATGGAGAGCTTGGTACGGGGAAACCTTCAAGCCACTATGGACGCTTGAATTATAGCTAAATTCAGCCCGTAGCAGATGTTTAATCCATTCTTTTGGTCGGCCTTGCGTAAAGGACACAAATATTGTTCGAGCCCCCTGTTCACCACTTTGGTTTGGCCATCCGTTTGTGGGTGATATGTTGTGCTATGACGCAAGTTTGTCCCACTCAATTTAAATAATTGCTTCCAGAAATCACTCATGAAGATGGGATCACAAAGTAAAAATTCTCGTGCGTGGAAACCCATGCAACTTTACCACCGTCTCAACGAATAACTCCATTTTGCTTTGAACGCGGTGAATTTCCCTGGTAATGCTCCAAAATGTGAATACTCGTGAGATGATCGACCACAACCATAATGATTGTGCAACCACGGGAAGGAGGCAGGCCCACAATAAAATCCATTGTCAATTCATCCCACACTTGTGTTGGAATTGGTAATGGTTGAATCAGTCCAGTTGTTGGTTGTGTTATACTTTTGACCTGCTGACAAACCTCACAGACGTCACAAAGTTTTCCACATCATGCCGTAATTTAAGCTAATAAAATAAAGTTGCAACTCGGGCCACTGTTCGCTTAATCCCCACGTGACCCGCTATGTGGGCTGGAATGAAGTTCCTCCATTATTTTGACTCGCAAAGGGGACACCAAACTATAACATAGCGATTCTTGAACAATAATATGCCATCTTGATTAGTATAATCTGGAGTAAGCTGATGGTCGTGCAATTGCGCATGTTTGATTTTCAACTCGGAGTCGTCTTGGTTCTCTTTCCAAATCTCGTGTATAATATCAAAAGTGGGCCAACTTGTTAGCGTAAAATTTGCGGTGGATCATCTTCTTTTCGAGAAAGTGCGTCTGCGTCTGCGGCGTTACTTTTCCGGGTTTGTATTCAATACGAAAGTTGTACCCCAATAACTTCACGAATGTAAACTTGTTGCTCTGGAGTAAGTACAGTTTGTGTGAACAATTCCTTTATACTTTTATGGTCCTTGCACGAATCATGAAATTTCTTCCCAATAGGTATTGTCTCCATTTTCGGATGGCCTCATAGATAGCATGTAACTCTTTAACGTAGGTAGAAGCTCCTCGCAGGTCCCAACTTCTTACTAAAAATGAGAGCGGTGATCGCTGCATCAATACCGCCCAACCCCGTAATTTGAAGCATCAACTTCAATTATAAAATTCTCAGAAAAATTGGGCAATTGTAATACATGTGCATTCACCATGGCTTTTTTAAGGGACTCAAATGCCTCTGTAGCTTGGATGGTCCAATTAAATGCATTTTTGCACAACAAATCGATTAAAGGCGCGGCAATGGTGGCATGCCCTCGTATAAATCTTCTATAATATCCGGTAAGTCCCAGAAACCCTTTAAGTTGCCTCACATCGGTAGGTACGGCCACGAGGACATTTCTTCAATTTTCCTCGAATCTGCTTTTATATAAAATTGATTCTGACTTAAACACTCTAACGTTGTATCCAGGTGATGTATATGTGTTTCCAATGTGGGACAATAAATCCATATATCATTGAAAAAAACAATTATGAACTTCTGCAGTACCGGACAAAAATGTGATTCATTGCCGCTGAAACGTTGATGGAGCGTTGGTTAACCCAAAGGGCATAACCACAAATTCGTAATGCCCGTGGACAACCTGAAAAGTCGTCTTACGATATCCTTGGGATACATTCGAATCGAATGGTACCCCAAACCATCAATAAAAAGTGCATCTTGAGGTGCAACCCACTCAAGATCATAAATGTAATCTTCTTGCCTTACAAGGAACCTTGAAGCCATTGCAAGTTATCTCTTTAATTTTAGGAGGGTAAAAACCATAATAAAAACTTATAATTGATAATAAAAAAAATGTGGAACAAGCTCAATTTATTTATTGATGAACGTGTCAGATGCAACCTATGTGACTGATTGATGATTTTAGAACTTCTTCTATTCAACAATGAAATTAGTAATAAAAGGAATATATTATCCCCCAAAAAAAAAAAAAAAAAAGATTTAGTAGGCTGGAGGGTAAGATAGGGAGACTTAAATCAAAGAGAGATGCTTGGAATATTTTGTGGGCTCGATGTAATTGAACCACTGTACATGTAAATTGATGTATTGATAACGCAACTATTCGTGTAATATCATTTCTACCAACTTACCACTATTTGTTATAATATTAATAAGCAACAATTCATTATTCACCAAACAAGAAGTTGTAGACAGGACATAAAAACTTCAACTTTTCAAAAGCTAAAAAAGCTGGCAAACCAAAACTTGTGTGTGTTTCAAAATACACACTACTGACCCATTGGATAATGCAAATCTGAAAAGTATGAGGGAATATCCTCCATTTAGTTTTTCACGAGTTTAGCGAAAAAATATAAACATCATCGTACATTACAAATACAACCTCTATTCTCAAATGTTACTTGTTTTATGAAATAACTTATGCACATAAAAGGAAGCATGAAACATCCAGGCCTCAAACTGTTAGGAATGAGTACCACAACAATTACACGACGAAACACCTAAACGGGGAATGCAATGGATTAATAGGTTCAGACACACAAAACCAACTGCCGTAGCATTAACAATACTGTTACTTATTCAATTCGAAAGTGACATCTAAAGAGATAATGAAAATGCGCTAAAACGACAATCACCAAAGCTACAATTAACGACATCAAAGAGATCTTCCTCGGTCGATGACGTTCTAGCTTGCATGCTGCTAATTCGGCCTTTACAACTTTAAATTTATCCATCAAACTAACAATATGAGAATAGACAAATGGGTATTAATAGGAGTATATGGCATATACGTTTCAAATTAAAATCCAACATTTGTTACAGGGTACGAAAATAGGGCAAATTTAACACAACATACCAAATGTCAGACAAACTTATAGATGTGGTTTATTTAGGAGAGCCGTTAAAAAATCAAGTATAGGCGCTGATGAGATTAGCGCCCAATCAGCACATACAACAAAGATTTTTTCCTAATCCTTTTCATAGACGCTGGTTTGACCACCACCTACTCCCTTATTTAATTCCTCCTCCGTTTTCCCCACACCATTTATTTTGGCTAATTTAACATATAATTGCAAAGACCATTTTTTTAATGGGTACATATTTATCTTTTTCTTTTTTAAAATCTAATAACTTTTTTATTATTGATCCATTTTTCACATATAATATATCAAATTAATTATTTTTTGATAATCTTGATTTGATGCTCATATTACATATATAAAATCAAAAGATAAATTGTTTGCTATTTCAAATGTATACTAACTAATTGTGTGATGATCTATTGAGTCCTTTTGTATGTGTACGTGGATAAATGTTGAATTATTTGACTAATCTATCTATCTATATCTATACTATCTTAAAAGTGTGAATGTTTTTGCAATTTTTGATTGGACAAAAATATACTTTAGACATAGTAAAGTTTTAGGACAATAAGTAATTTGATATTTATTTAGCCTTCTATTTATTTAATTATAAGACAATGTGACCTTTTATATTCTATCATTTTAAAAGTATTTATTCTTTAGCTATAACTCTTAAAAAATTTGAATTTTTAAATAATATTAGCTTCATATCAAACTAAATTTCAAGAGCTTTCTAACCTTATGTCATAAGTATATATAAGGACATCACACGAGAAAATTTTAACATTATAAAGTTCAACATTATGTAAAAATTAAGAATTTAGGTTTTTCTATAGTTTTGTTATTTATTTAATCTTTTTTATTTAATTATATGAGAGATGTTCATTATAGCCAAAAAAAAATTCAGAATCAAAAATATATTTTTTTAATCATAACACTAAGAATACTTTAAATTTCTTATAAAATCAATTCTAAATTTAAACTAGGTTTCAAAATTTCAACTATATGTTCTAAACATATACACAAGTCATTCTAGAAGAAAATTTTAACTATTTAACTTTTAGTATGATGCAAAATTGTATATTTCTTATGTTCTTTTAAAATTTCTCAATAATTAAATATGTCTATTATAATTTATAAGAAAATTATCAAATTACAATATACGATAAGAAAAAATAAAATAAAAATTACTTTAGGTGATTTTGATGCTAAATAAAAGTAGAGAAAATACATAATTCCTTTATGATCGAAAAATTCTCCTCAATTAGTAATATGCAATTTAAAAATTAATTTATTGATGGTTGTTAAAGAAATAATATAGAAAACAAGAGAGTTTCATATTTTATTTTTATTGCAACTTCTTGTATATTTTATGTTAATTAGCCATATCTCAGAAAATAAAAAGTACAAAATAAAAGGAATACGATTAACATGGAAAAAAAAAAGCGAAGAACTAAAACAAGTTTGTCGCGACAAAAATGTTACCTTTTAAATTTTATTAATTTTTAATATATAACATTATAAGTTTTAGTTTCTAATATATTATTTTTTAATATATTATGAATTTAATCTTTTGGTTGTTTTATATCCTATAAACTTTAAGAACAAGTGCAAAAAGGTGTTAAAATTTGTATATATAAATTTAAAAAAAAAACAAAGACGACAAACTTAATAAAAAAATCCATATGTATTAAATTGACATTTATGATAAAACTTGAATGTCATTTGAAAATTACACCCTTAAAAATTTATAAGTTTAAAATATCAATATGATACATATTTATAATAAAAATGTACACCAAAATAATTAAATTTTAATAAAATGGTGTGAAAGAGTGAAACATGAGCCAAAACTAGATTAGTCTAAAAATCGTATTTGCTATGCAAAAGAAAAAAAAAATAAACTCATTTAATATGTAACAATTTGATTAATTGAGAAAGTAACTATATATTACAAATTATATATTAGTTTAAATACTAACAACATTCATAAAAACTAAGTTAAATAATTACAACAAATAAGAGTGAATACTATGAATAAAAAATATTAAAAAATAAATGGTTATACTTGACATTAATGAATTGAGATTGATCTAAATAATTTTGGGGTAAATCTCACAATAGATAGTTTAGGATTAAATCAAATGAAACATATTATAAAGATTTGAAACAATAAAAGTAAGTTGAAAACAATATGTGGGTCATAGTTTGGGAATTCTAAAGAAAAATTCAAATGGTTTTCACATAATATGTATAATTTGATATTTTCAATAAAATCTCGATTTATTTTAAAAGCACACCTTTATGACTTATAAATATTCAAGCACAAAGACAATTATTATAAAATTGGGTACAAATTATTCTAATTTTTACAAAATCAAATATTATGAAAAACTTGAAAACAAGAATCGAGAAAAGTAAAGTCATTGTATGTATATGAAATTGTAAAAAAAAAGATAAATAAATAAACTAAACTTATAATATGAAATAGTTTGATAGTTATGTAAAAGATTAATATTTCTTAAATTACATGTTAATTTAGGTATCAATATAATAATCAAAATATTCAAAACAATATTTATGTATCAAATTTGTTGTATTAAACTATATAAAATAATAAATTGGAGTGAAGTGACCATGTTTAATGACAAGTAATATGAATTATTCCGGACATAGGCGGAAGAGAATAGTTAAGGGGGTTTTTTAACACTTGATATCTAAATTTTTGGCAACTATGTTTTCTTATTTGATCAAAAATTCAATCAAAATTTTAAATAAAGATTAAAGTACTATATATCATTTCTCAATAAAGGCACTAAAAATGGATTGATAATTATATTTTACAACAAATAATATGATTTTGTAAACGAGATTAAATGAGATCAATTTTAAATTTACAAATCGTTTCAAACAAATATAGATTAGTTTCAGATATTAAGAATAATTGATTCAATTGCAAGTACAAACTCTAATAGTATAGCGTATCTTTCCAAAACTTTATTATGAAATGTAAAAAATAAATGAATGCAAAAAGAAATTCAAACATAAAAGTTAATTAGTATTATATTTGATTATTGAAGATTGACACGTGAAAATTGTTAACTTATTTTTTCTTTCATAAGATTGTCTTTGGTTTTATTATTTATTAAATAAAGATATTTTTTGTGCAATTGAATATAGTTTCAAAACTAATATTTCGATTTATCATTTTTTCATAGTTTTATTTAATATCTGACTCTCTGAAAATACTGGATTAATTTTTTATATATTAGGTTATTATTTATTATTTTTAAGACACTGGAAATAGGAGGACTACAAACTTTAAGTTTAAGTGTTAATGATAAAATATGACTTTATTACTAGAATTTAAATAATAAATTATTTTTCTTTACATATATATTATATTGTAACTTTTTTACACTTCTTTAATCAAGAACTCGAGATAGAATAAAAGAAGTAAGCACATGAAGTATAAGAATTTAACTAACCATTATTTTATTTTATTTTAATTGAGTAACAATAACAAATAAAATGATGATATTATGATGGATTTTGGTATAATATTTAATTAATTATTATTTTTATTAATGTGATAACTTACATGTGATTTACTAATCATTAGCTTATGATTTATAAGATAAATTATTTGTCTAATTATGTAAAATGCATCCAATGCTAAAAAAATCAAAAATCATGTAAGAGAAAAGACTTTTCTAGCCATAACAATGAAATAAAAGACCGATGAATGTAATTGTAAGCTAATATAACATTATTTCGTTGTTATACTAATTGTAAATTTTTGTGTGATTGAGCTCTTTAAAATGATTATTTAACAATTCATGTTGATCCATAATTAAAGTAAAGCAAAATATATATTAAATATTGTGTAATATTTAAATTTAATTAATATTTATTTCACTTTTTAATATTTTAATATTAATCAATAAAATTATTAAATAATAAAATTATTTTAGTAAAGTCATGTGGGTCACGTGCGATGCACGTGTTTCTTAGTTTAATAGATAAATGAAAACACCCACAAAAGTTATATTTTTCGGTGTTGCCAAAAACAATGAAAAAACTTATCAAAGACTGGTCAACCGCATTTTCGAAGATTAGATAGACGATATGCTAGTGGATGGAAATTATGAGGCCAGAGAAGAAAAGATGGCCAAGTACCTCAGTGCAGTCTAGGATTTAAGAAACAAATTTGAGAAGTTTGTGTTACCACAAATTCCACAAGGGGAGAACACGAAGTCCGACCAGCTCGCTCGTCTGGCTTGATCTATGGTTTCCATCAATAGTAGAGTCATTACACTCTTAGTAGCTAGCCACCCGCAATTGGAGAAACCCGAAATTGAGGTACTCAATACCATACAATGAAATTGTTGGTATCTATCTGCCTCAATAGATCGATACACGTAGTACCGAAGAACAAATTACAGACTCAATAGCCTATTATACAAATCAACTCTAGACACAAATAACAGAAAGTAAAATACAAAGAAATAAAACTGAATACAAGAAAGAATATAATAAATATATGAGGGATAAAACCTTGAACCAGATATTGAAAGATATAGCTCAGGACCAGAACTTCCCACACAACAGAGTCACCAAGAATCACCCAGAGAACCAAAAGGAAATGAGGAACCACAACTGCCTCGCCAAAAAGCCAAAACCCTCAAGAAACCTCAGCCCGAAACAGATCTCGAAAACCCTAGATCAACCTCATCCCCAAAACCTAGATCACTCAAGATATAGGGAGATCTTCATAGAGAAAGTGGAGAAGGTGATCACACACAAAGATCTCACACTCAAACTCACGATTTCACTGAGAAAAGATATAGCCGCAGGATCAAAGAGAGAGAGATAGATGAACTCACAGAAGGTTCGAGAGAGAGAGAGAGAGAGAGAGAGTTTAGAGAGAGAAGTGAGAGATACGAGAATGAGGATTAGGATTCGGGTGGGGGCATTATATATGTAGGATGGAGGGTCAAGATGATCCGGGCAAGATCAATGGATGAAACACGATCATAGGATCCACGTACATATAAAATGGGTACCGAAACCCAAATAGGAGACCCGTGTTAAGAGACAAAGGGCTTTAGCTTTGGGTGAGATAGGCTTAGGGACATTAAGTGCAATGGGCCAAGTAAAGAAGCAATGGGCCAATTAACACAACAATCTCCACCTTTGGCTCATTGTGATTCAATTAGAAAAACTTGGGAATATTTCTCATCATCATCATCGCTACTTGCTTACAAGAAAAATAGTTAAGTAGGACTTTACCATAATAAGCACAGAGCTCATTATAGTACCAAAAACACTAAAGTTAGGTTGGTTTTCAATGTTAGCTTGTACAAGCATGAGCAAGTATTAGTCCAACAATTTTGGACTTACAAGCAAACACAAAGTAAGCCCTGCAAGCCCATGGTATCACCAGGGCGGCTAGTCACCAAAGTGTCAAAATTAAGAATTTTTAAACAGTTTTAAACTTTGATAAGGGTAGACACTTAGTACCCATATCACCGGATTATACTCGAGGCCACTTTTTCAAGATTAATCAAACCTTTTGAACAAACTAAAAATGCATCAATATGTTTGGTTCTATCATGAAAAACTGAGTTTTTGCAAAGTTGTATACCGTTGAGAGTCGAAAATACAACAACCTTTTGTTTTAGAAAACCAATTTCGAAACAAGACCTTTAAGCCATAGGGCTTCTTTTTAAGGCTTCAAGAACAATAACATATTCTGATTTTGTTGTAGACAGAGCCACAATATGTTGCGCTTGGGATTTCCAACTTATACAAGAACCACAGAGTGTAAAAACATAAGAAGTTGTTGATTTTATGTTGTCTTTATCATTAGCATAATTTGAATCAACATATCCTTTCAAAATTGTACCAGATTCACATTTAGAAAAACACAAGCTATAATCAGTGGAGTGCCTTAGATATCTCAACAGCCATTTAACAGCATTCAAATGCACCATACCAGGATTAGCCATGTATCTACTCAAACAAGAAATAACATAGGCAATATCAGGCCTAGTGCTCACCATTAAGTACATGACAAATCCAATTGCATTAGCATAAGGGATGTTTTGCATAGCACATATTTCAGGTTCAATCTTAGGGGATTGTTCCTTACTTAACAGAAAATGAGAAGCAAGAGGTACATTCACAGATTTAGCATTGGACATAGAAAATTTTGTAAAATCTTTTCTATATAAGAGAAGGATCGATGCAAATAAATGACAGATTTAAATTTGTCCCTGTCAAGTGTTCATTCCCAAACTTCTTAGCATCATCCAAGTATTTCATGTCAAATTTAGCACTCGGACAATTTCTAACATGATCAATAACTTTGATGCAAGGTCCAAGATAAGCAACATGTCATCAACATATATCAGTAAGAACACAAGAGTTTTAGCATCAAGTTTAAAGTAAAGACAATTATCAAATTGACTTCTACAAAACTTTAAATCAAGCATGCACTGATCAAACTTTTTGTTCCACTGTCTTGGAGATCTGTTTAAGGCCATACAAATATTTTTGAAGTAAATGTAGACATGATTAGGCTTGATTTGTCCTCAAAACCCTCAAGTTGTTTCATAAAAAAAAATTTCATCCAAGTCACCATGTAAAAAGCGGTTTAACATCCAACTATTTCAATTCCCAATCAAATTGAGCAACAAGAGTAAGCATAATTCTCACAAAGACAAATTTAACAACAGAGCAAATATTTTTGTATAATCAATCCCTTCCTTCGATTAAAACCCTTAGCAACTAATCTTGCTTTAAATCTAACACCTCGATTCTTGTTTAACCTTGTACAACCATTTACAATCAACCATAGAGCAGTTAGGAGGTTTTGGAACAAGAGTCCACGTGTTATTAACATGCGAGGTCATTTCATCATGCATCATGCACTCATTGCACTTAGCCATTCAAAGCAGATTTATTTATAGCTTGAGAGAAGATTTTAAGCTCGGAACCATCAATAGATTCAAACACGTAAAACACATAAGATGTCATGTGAAAATCAAAGATATTTGTTTGGGATTCTAACATGCCTCCTAGTTGTGTTCCTAGTTAACATATAATCATTCAAATCATCATGAGTATCATCAACGGGTTCATTATCGGTGTTAACATCAAGAAAATCATTATGCATATCATGTTGAGTATCATCATCAATATGCACATCATGATCATTCACATTGTCGCAAAGCATCATTGATAGGTGAATCGACAAGACACAAAGAATATTAGGAGACACATTAGAAAGCTCAACCTCATTTGGAGTATTATTATTTTTAGAAACATTATGAGGAGAAGGATGCACTAGGCAAGGGAATTCAAGTTCATTGAATAAAACATCCTTGCTAATTATAGTTTTAAAACCAGGTTCTCCTTTGTTCCAAAGTCTATAGCCTCTAACCCCTTCAGGGTAGCCAAGAAAACACATTTTATAGATATTGGTTCCAATTTATCAGTCGTTTGATGTACAAAAACAAACAGTATCCAAAAATTTTCAAGTTAGAAAAATCCATGACTTTCTCGACCATACCTCTTCGGTATTTCCCTTCCAAGGGGACTCGAGAGGGACCTATTGATTAAATAGGTTGTTGTAACTACAACTTGTCCCCAAAATCTTTTTGAAAGCCCCGAGATAGCAAGCATGCTCTTCTTCACTCTTTCTAAAAGTGTTATATTCATCCTCTCAAAGAACACCATTTTCTGAAGTGAATAGGGCACAAACTTGTGCCTTTTTATACCAATTTATCACGAGATTATCCATCAATTGATTGCAAAATTCCGGCCATTATTAGTTCTTAAAACCTTTATCTTTTTGCGGTTTGGTTTTCAATAAGAATTTTCAAGTTTTAAACTTATCAAAAACATCACATTTATTCTTCATTAAAAACACCAAAACTTTCCCGAATAGTCATCAATTATGGATAGGAAATATCTATTTCCACCATGAGTAAGCACTGAAAGAGGGACCCCAAAAAATCGCATGCAAATATTCAAGCAATTCAACTAGCGGATGGTTTAGGATTAGTAGGGGGGAAACTTAACCCTTTGATGTTTACCATACAAACGTGATTCACGAAACACAAAGCATCAAGTTTGTTTTTACCAAATTAGCCATTATTCTCAGCATATCAAGCCGCTTTTGAGCTAATGTGACCAAGTTTTTATGCCATAAATAAGTCAAATCATTTGACACAGGATTAGCAACTTTATTCATAGAATTAGTACGTAAGAATCATGTTTAGCATGCAAGATATAAAGGTTTCTATTCTTCTCGGCTTTAGCAATTATCATAGAACCCCTCATGAGTTTCATAACTCTCTTCCCCATCTTCCTCATAGCCATCATGTTCAAGCATAGCACAAGATATCAAATTATTGGATAATTCAGAACATGCCTCACATCATTGAGTGTCAAAACATAACCAAATATCAATTTTTAAGCATACAAAGACCACACCAAGTACTTGACACTTTTCATCATTAGCCATGGAAATGCAGATCCACTTTGCGGTGAAGCATAAGTATTGAACAGATGTTTAAAATGTGTCATAGAATGTGCATGCGTAAATCAATTAGCCAGTCCATAATCACTAAAAGCATTTGAAGGCACATAGTTCACGAATCGTGTAACTCATGCACCATAAACACATCACCCATATGATCATTAGAAGTAGTCAAGTTCACGAGTCATTGGCTTGGTTTTTGTTATTCTCAGTTATTGTTTTGATTGTTGTTCTAGTTATTCCTGGGTTTAGTACACTCTTTGATGTAATGACCATGTTCACCACAAGCTTAACATTTTCTCGTTATTCCTAGGTCTAGAATTATAACTACATCTGCTTTTTGCTTCTCTTTCTACTTGACTTGTTATTATTGTTATTCACATTCCTCTTTTTCTCGATATATACCCCTAACATGCATCACTTTCCCTGACCCTTGTTCATCCCCCTTGGATATTTTCGGATCTAATTCCTACTCTTAAGGTCATTAATCATAGTATCAAGGGTAATAGAATCTCTACCATACTTAATGGCGATTTCACATCAATAATAAGAATCGAATAACATTCAACAAGACAATAGGAGTATAATCATCAATGTTTTTATCACCAAATCAACTTGATATCTTGTATCAATATTGTAAAAACATCAAGGTTTTCATCCATATCCTTTGTCAAATCAAGTTTGAATCAAAAACTTTTCAAGTAGAAAGAGTTTGGAAGGTAGTGAAGTTTCAAAAAATAGTTCTTCCAATTTGTTCCACAAATCCTTGGCACTAGATAATGGATTTTCTCAATCGAGAATCGAAAGATTTAGGATTTAAATAAGCAATCTCATCAAGTTCACTTTGATTTCAAAGAAGATCTTTATCAAGATACTTTTGTTAAACAACTTTAAAACATTTTTGTTGAATCAAAATACCCTTCATTTTTTGTTGCCAAATAGAAAAATCACTTTTCCCATTGAAGGGTTCAAGTGATAGCCGAAACACGGTCATTATCAAAGATATAAACAAGAATATATCACGAGATAAGACACATGGTAATTCACAGAGTATACAAGAAGTACACCAAGATCACCGATAGGTGTGAGTTTTGCATGTATTTTGAGGCGTATTTCTGGCTATAATGATGGGTAAACATGCACATACTCGCGTTAAATGTTACATATTCACTCCTTGTGGAAAATATTTACACTTTGCTTATTTTGTAGGAATTTCATGATATTTGAAGCAAATTGAATACGAATACGAGGATAGCAAAGTGAAATCACGGAGAATTGAGTGAGTATACGAAAAGTGAAGCCAAAAAGAGCGAAAGATGAGCGTCTAAGGAAAACGACAGGAGCGCACGGGTTGGGCGTGCCTTAGGCACCACCGTACACCCCCGAATTAAGAAATTTAGAGCTGCAGATAGCACACGGGTAGCCCATGCTCCTACGCACCACCCGTGTGCTCTGCAGGCGGATGATTTCACCGGGATGGCGCACGGGTAGCCCATGCTCCGACGCACCACCCGTGCGCTCTACAGAGACTGGATTATTTCAACAGGGTGGCGCACGGGTAGCCCGTGCTCCGACGCACCACCCGTGCGTCTGTGCTGGAATCCCATAATCTGCAGCATTATGCCCTAAACTGATTTGTGGGTATAAAAAGGCTTTTTGGGGGGCGCACACAAGGATATTCTGGCATTTTTGGGATCTACAACACAAGACAAGAGTCTATTCTTGGAAGAAGACATCAAGGAGACAATCGGGTTGCATCGGAGCTTGAGGAACGAAGATATATCGAGAGATTGTCGACTTTCCTAAGTTTTTCTTGCTTCTTTTAGTTTCAATCTTTTATTTTGAGTTGTAATGGCTTTGAACAATTTGTTTATGAGTTGGTAAGAAATCATGTGTAGCTAAACTCTTGAGATTTCCGGTTTTGGGAGTAGATTGATGAACTCTTGTTGGATGTTTTAATCTTAGTTGAAGTTATTATCTTGAAGCCTATTTGAGTATTTTAAGCTTATTCTTGTTTTATCACTTGATCAATGATTTAACTTGTTTGATATATTGATTCATAGTTTGAGAGATGAGTTTCAATATTAGATCTTGAATACTCGACACAAATATTTGCATGAATCGAGAGGTTTGTAAATATTTGTGAGTATATTTGATCTTTTAAACTCTTGGGAGTTCAATGCTTCATGTTGAGTAGAGATGCTAGCATAAGTATTTCAATCTACATTTTATATGCATCTCGAGAGAGGAGAATAAAATAGCTTTGTGATCGTCTTATAGGAATATTGATAATAACGTGGTTTGATTAAACCGGATAACAAGAGGATTATTAGTCGAAACCTTAACTCGAAAATCCATTTCATTATCTTGATACTTCTATCATTTGTATTATCTTAATCTTGTGTTTTAGTGATTTAAATTGTCTTAATCTCAATACAACAATCATCCAATTTCGATCGTCTAAATAAAAATAAGACTATCTTATATCAATACTTAGCATATTAGTTTATTAGTCTCCGTGGATACGACCTTGCTTATCATATTCTATAAACTACACCGCACACTTGCGATGAAGCTAAAAATAAGGCGAACAAGTTTTTGGCGCCGTCTGTCGGGACTAATATAATTTTTGGTGCTAATGTTGCGATAGATAGAATTAATTTTAATTTAGACAATTTTATTTTTACATTTTGAATTCACTTTAATTCTTCATTATTTGACTTGTTTCTTTTAGTTCGGTCCGGGTAGTGCATGAACACGCGCCGAGACAAGGGGACTTGATACCGCTTATACCGAAGTCGAGGCTTTCGCGAAAGAATCGAGCTACCACTAGACAAAGTTGAAAGACAACATAATCCGATAATGGGGGATTTGAATGAGTTACCAATACCGCAAACAATGGTGGAAACGAGATACCGATACCGGCTCAACAAAGAAGCCATTCGTGATTACTTTCGACCACAAACGAATCGTAATTACGGTGGTATTGCCCATATTCCTATCAATGCCAACAACTTCGAGCTCAAACCAAGACCGATCAATATGGTGCAACGTAATCGATTTGGGGTTCGCAATCAAGATCCTAACTCTCACCTTGCACATTTTATCCAAATATGCAATACGATCAAAATGAATGGAGTCTCGGATGACGCCATAAGATTGCGCTGTTCCCATTCTCTTTACGGGACAAGGCAAGAAATTGGTTGGTACTTTGATGCAAGGCATATAAGCACATGGGATGAACTCGAGCCAAAAGTTCTTGTTTAAATTCTTTCCACCGAGCAAAACTTTGCGGCTCAAAAGCGAGATTACTCAATTCCGACAGGTCGACTCGAGCCTTTGTATGAGGCTTGGGAAAGGTTTTGGGATTTGTTACGTAGATGTCCACAACATGGGTTTCCGGAGGATCAACAATTATGTTTCTTCTACAATGGTTTAATGGGACAAACGAGGGCCTTTGTGGATGCCGCAGTGGGAGGAACATTGTTGGCAAGGTTTCCACAAGATGCCTTGAACCTTCTTGAAGAAATGGCTATAAACATTACTGAAGGGCCATCCGAGAGATCTAATGTACAACGAGTAGCCGAAATCTTGATTCAAACCCAATTAAAACATTGACGGAACAAGTAGCGGCTTTGACAACTCAATTGAGTGTATTGACGAAGGGGCGGGCCGTAAGCGAGTACGAGCATGGGTAGTGAAGCTCTTTATATCCGATGGAAGAGGTAAATTATGTGAATAACCGAATTTCAACCATTTCCGGAATAATTCAAACCCAACGCACTACCATCCAGGGTTGAGAAATCATGAAAAATTTTCCTACGCAAATACAAAGAATATGTTACAACCTCCACCGGGATTTAATGCTTCAAGTGGAGGCGAAAATGGGGAAGGCAAATCATCGTTGGAAGATGCACTCACCTCCTTCATAAATCAATCTAATGCATTCATGAATGATACGATGAGCCGCCTCGCTAAGCAAAACTCTCGGATGGATAAGATAGAACAACAAGTGACAAGCTCGATAAAGAATCGAGACTCAAACGGGTCAATTGGCTACAATTGTGGGTGGTCAACATCACAAGGGTCAATTTCAAGTAATACGGAAATGAATCCTAAGGAACAATGCAAGGCGATTCATTTACGAAGCAAAGACTTAAATATGAGGGGCCTAAAGAAAAATATGGGAATCAAAACTTTCGGATGAAGCATCGAGGCCGAAGTGGGAGAATCCGTGATGAAGGATGATATTGAAGAAAATAGGAAAAAAAGAAGAGAACAAAGAGGCGAACAAACAAGGGCGAGAAGCTAAAATCATCATCTAACTCGAATATATCTAAGTTGCCTATATCTCTTCCTTTTCCTCAAAGATTTCAAAATAAAAAGCTTGAAGATCAATTTGCCAAATTCCTTGATATATTTAAGAAATTACACATTAACATTCCTTTTGCGACGCACTAGAACAGGATGCCAAACTATGCGAAATTTCTTAAGGATGTTATGTCGAAAAAAGAGGATGACAAGCTTTGAAACGGTGAATTTGATGGAAGAATGTAGTGCAATTATCCAAAGAAAGCTACCACAAAATCGAAAGATCCGGGAGTTTCACTATCCCTTGTGCTATTGGTGATTTGGGGGCAAGTAAATTTTTTTGTCCATTTTCGCGAAGCTTGGATTAGCGTTATGTGACATTGCAACTTGCGTAACGGATCACTTACGTATCCAAGGGGAATTATTGAAGACGTATTGGTAAAAGTTGATAAATTTATATTCCCCGTGGATTTCGTGGTTCGGATATGGAAGAAGATGAGACGCCCACTAATACTTGGACGCCCTTTCCTAGCACGGTAAAGCCTTAATAGATGTGCAAAAAAGAGAGCTCACATTACGTGTTAATGATGAGCATGTTTTATTTTCTATATATAAGGCAATGAAATTTCATGATTCGGTGGAGAATTGTAATTTTTGGATATAGTTAGTTCATGCATTAAGGATTATGTTGATCATACATTGTCTACAGATGATTTGGAATTTGGTCTAACCCACTCGTGCTCAATGTCGAGTGTTGTACTTGATTTTGATAACCAAGATTTGTACGACTATGTTTGAGCCTTAGATCATATGCGGGAACTACCTAAGAGCGCAAGAGGCGAGAACGCAAAGTCGTAAATAAGAGAGCCAAACTTGCGTAAACGCACGACCGTGCGTCCCACGCACGGCAACCCGTGCGTGATGTCAAGGAAGATTTGAGGTCTCACGAAGAGCACACGGGCCGTCTTGCGTTGGAGCACGGGCAACCCGTGGCGATCTTTGAAATAGTGACATCGACTCAGGAACTCAAGCAATTACCTAAACACCTCAATTATGCATTCCTTGGGGCAAATAATGCAAATCCGTAATCGTTTCATCTCTCTCACTCCTACTCAACTTAATAAATTGTTAAGGGTTTTACGAAAAACATAAGTTGGCACTAGGGATGGTCTATAACTCGATTTAAAGGCATAAGTCCATCCGTTGTGATGCATAAAATTCGATGGAAGATGTTTATAAACCGTCGGTGCAAAACCAAAGACGACTAAACCCTATCATGCAAGATGTGGTTAGGAAGGAAGTGTTGAAACGGTTGGATGCCGGGATCATTTATGCTATATCCGATGGTTCATGGGTAAGTCCTAGTACAAGTGGTGCCGAAAAAAGGGGTAACAAATGTGGTGAAAAATTAGAATGAAGAACCGATTGCTACTAGAATCGTTCTGACAGGTGGCGAATATGCATTGACTATAGAAAACTTAATGATGCCACTCGAAAAGATCACTTCCCCCTCCCCTTTATCGATATGATGTTGGATCGTCTTGCAGTTATGATTATTATTGCTTTTTAGATGGTTATTCCGGTACAATCAAATCATGATTGCGCCGAAGAAAGAGAAAAAACAACATTTACATGTCCATATGGCACATTTGCATTTCGTCGCATGCCATTTGGTTTATGTAATGCGCCCGCCACTTTCCAACGTTGTATGATGGCTATATTTCACAATCTTATTGAAAACGTTATGGAGGTGTTTATGGACGATTTCTCGTGTTTGGTAATTCTTTTGATAATTGTCTTCACAATCTTTCCCTAGTTTTGCGGCGATGTGAAGAGACCAATCTAGTACTAAATTGGGAAAAGTGTCATTTTATGGTACACGATTGCATTGTACTTGGTCATCGAGTCTCTTCTCGCAGTTTGGAAGAGATCGGGCAAAGATTGTAGCGATCGAGAAATTACCTCCTCCTACAAACAAAAAGGTTTATCCGTGACTTTTCTAAAATTTCTAAGCCACGCCTAGAAAATTCTATTTTTTCCAATGAAGGTTTATCCATGACTTTTCTAAGATTTCTAAACCGTTTGAATTGAGCCATTTTTGCTAGAAAAAGATGATGCTTTCCATTTTTTCCAATGATTGTTTGCAAAATTACAAACGGAGAAACGTTGGCGATTGTCTTCGCATTTGACAAATTCTTCATACTTTATTGGAATGAAATTGGAGCCAACCGCTTGAATTGATGTGTGATAAGAAGGATGCGAGCAATTAGGTGGATCCTATTAGGGGCTGTGGAAATCTCGGTCAAAAGAGGAAAAGTTGTTTAGATCCATCTACTATGCTAGTAAAAAGAGGAATTTCCGACAATGCTCAACAAAATTACACCACTATGCGATTTTGTCAACTATTTGGCATGAGTTTTGCCTCCAAATCTATCGTCATATCAAAAGAAGAAATTCCTACATGACGTCAAGTTTTACATGTGGGACGACCCCTACTCTTTAAGAGGTGTGTTGACAAAATCATAAGGAGATGCGTGCCTCAAGAAGAATGGGAGGGAGTCCTACAACAAAGTCACTCTTCACCTTCTCGCGGACATTTTGGCCCAACCCGCACCGGGCCGCGAAGGTATTGCAGAGTGGGCTATACTTGCCCACTCTATTTAATGATTGCTATTTGTTTGTGCAACAATGTGACAAAAATGTCAACGAATGGGCAACATTTCTAGAAGACACGAGATGCCGATGACAAACGAATCGAAGTTGAATTGTTCGATGTTTGGGGATTGACTTTATGGGCCCATTTCCATCATCTTCGGGCTATCAATATATTCTACTTGCAAAGGAGTATGTATCCTGTTGGGTAGAGGCGATTCCTTCCAAAACAAATGATGCTCAAATTGTGATGAAGTTCCTTAAGAAAAATATATTTACTCGATTCGGCACTCCAAGAGCTTTAATTAGCGATGGAGGGTCGCATTTTGTAAATAAATTGATGAGCAACTTGTTGGCAAAATATGGGGTGAAACATAAAGTTGCATTGGCATACCATCCACAAGCCAATGGGCAAGCCAAGTAGCCAACCGAGATCAAACAGTTCTTGAGAAGACGGTTAACATCAACCGAAAGGATTGGGCATTAAAATTGGATGATGCTCTATGGGCGTCGACCGCATATAAGACATCATCCGTAAGCACATCTCCCTATCAACTTGTCTTTGGGAAGTTGTGCCATTTGCCGGTAGAATTGGAGCACAAAGCATTTTGGGCGGTCAAAAACTAAATCGGATTTTCAAAAGGCCGGTGAAGAAAGGTTGCTCCATTTAATGAGATGGAAGAAATTTGGGGATGAAGCTTACGAAAATTCCCGACTTTACAAAGAAAGAACCAAACGATGGCACGACAAAATGATTAAGAAACGAGAGTTTTTACCGGGGAACCCGTCCTCTTGTACAATTCACGCCTTAAACTTTTTCCGGAAAACTCAAATCTAGGTGGTCGGGGCCTTTCGTGATAAAGAAAATATTGAATCCTCCCGGCGTTGTGGAATTGTTAACAAAAGATGGTGAGACTTTCATGGTAAATGGCCGGAGGATTAAGCATTACTTCCACCGAGGCAATCAAGAGGAGGTGACATCCATCACCTTGCGAGACCCGTGACTTAACAAAAACAAAGGCGTCAAGCTAAAGACGTAAACTATAGCGGGAGGCAACCCAACGGTTTTGGTGTGGATTTCATTTTTTTACTTTTTATTTTTCTCGTGTGTGTGTTTTATTCTAATTTTGTGTGTTAAAAAAATTTACCTCGAATTGTTGTCTGCAGTGCGCACGGGTAGCCCGTGCTTGACGCACCACCCGTGCGCCTACTAGAGAGTTGAGGATTTCAACGGGGTGGCGCACGGGTAGCCGTGCTTCGACGCACCACCCGTGCGCCTTACGGAGGAGCATAAATAAGAACAGTTTTAAAATCGCTCTTCATTTCAAAATCACTCCCAATCGCGCGCCCATCCTCATCCTTCCTTGTCTTCAAAATTTCTTGTAGTTTCCACCTAAATTCTCCCATTTAATCACTCCCCCATCACATTAGAACCACAATTTGCATTGTATTCAAGTTTGATTGAAGAAAATTGGAGATAAAGCACCTAGGGTTCAAGTTGTTCACTTTGATTCGAAATTCAAAAATTCCGGTAAGAACATCGTTTTCCTTGTGAATTTCTTGTCAATTATGTAATGGGAATCATGATTGGTGCTAGCTTTTATATTTTTGCTATGTTTTGAATGAAATCTTCTTTAAGGCAATTTATCAAACACTTTGTGGGCATGTGTAATTGAGGAGATTTTGGATGAAATATTGATGAATAAGGCATGGCCAATGATTGTTTGAGCTAATACTTTTCTAGAATGGCCATAATTCTTGCTTGCATGGGGTAGTGATCGATCAAAGTGAAAGTAGGGAAGTGAATTTGCATCACCTAATATGTTAGCTTTAATCCCCTACTTTGTTGTTGCCATTGATGATATTGGGATGCTAATGGAATGTATTTCAGGTACAAATCCTTCATGGCCGCGAAGAAATCCCCAGGGTGGAAGGAGACGCGTGCACGCGGGAGGGCACAACGAGACGTGGCACCGCCGAAAAATCCCTGGGTGGAAGGAGACGTGCACGCGGGGCGACACGACGAGACGTGGCACCGCCGAGGTAGACCAATACAGTCCCGACATATACGGGTTGAATTGACAAACGCAAATGATCTTGAGCGATGGAATCGCTTGTTGGTCGCCAAATAGCTCCATCACGCTATGCGGACGATGATTATACCCAAACTTTGGGGATACATGAAGACGTTTGGCGTCTCTTCGCAAAGGCGGATGGACCAATTTCATGAGCCGAAGGTGGCCGACCTTTAAATGATTCACATTGGAGTTTTTGAGTACCGTGGAAGTACTCAAACAAGGCGGGACTTTTGAACCATATATGATACGCTTTCTTGGGGAACATTCGTAGACAACTATCTATTACCCAATTGAACACCATTTTTGAGGTCCCAAACGCTCGTACCCGCCGATGCCCCATTATGATCAATATGACTTTTGAAGAATGTTGGTGGAAACACCACAAACGGGGCCTATGATGTATGCCGCACGGACCGCCAAAGCCTCTTGGATCCGAATCCAGCTTTTTCGGACATACAACGCGTGACTACATCCTCCGTGTTCGCCCGAGAAAATTTTGGAGGGATGACTACTAAGGAGTCAGTATCTACTATGGTGTATGCTCACAAATACCCCTACAACACAAACCAATTTCGCAGAGCAAATGAAAGCTTAGCTAGGCGGGAAGGGGGTACGATTTCTATAGGGGCCTCATTACCCCTATTGCCCGGCATTTCAACGTCGATTTTCGAGGCTTGGAGCCTATTCCGAGCAGCACTCGTTAATTTGGCATCATTGCACCACATGAAGTTCATAGCAAATGAAGACAACACATTGGTACTTCTACGAAGAAAGGTCTTTGCATTTCCGTTGCCTAACCCGCCATACACCACAATCGATACATTGCGGACACCACCAACTTCCTAATGAACTCGACGCACATAATCAATTACGAGGCTATTGATGCAAGGAAGAGGCGCAGAGTTGAAGGTTTCCGAGGATGAAGAGGATATGGTGGCGGAGGAGGATGATGAGATACATGGAAGAGAAATGGGGTGGAACCTCATCACCCCGAATGGATATGATGTACCCGAGTCCTCACACGGAGGCGCTTACCCCCGACGTTCTCAAAGTGGGGATCGTCCCGTGACGTCTCATAGTGGAGGGCCCCAACGCGGCACCGATTTTCAAGACATGTTATATGCGTTTGGGGAGGACTTGCGTCGGCAAGGAGAGGAGTTGAGGCAACAGGGGGAGGATTTGAGGCAACATCGGGCTGATTTTCTAGCGTTCGAAAGTGCTATGATCGGCGTTCCGAGGAGATGTGGCAAGTGCTCCAACATTACAAATGTGGCATATTTCCCAAGCCACTTCCCACCGCCACCACCACAGTGATTCGTATATCCCCACTTTTCGTTATTGAAATTATATTTTTCCCCTTAGACACTATAATTTCATTCAAGTTTGGGGGAGAGATATTATTTTAATATATGAAAAGTGTGGATACAAAAAAATATATATATATATAATCATGCATTTCGTGTTTTCATATAGTTGCATTAGAGCATTCTAGGTGGCATTGCATTAGAGCACGTTTATGGCTTTAGCACGTCTATTGCTTTCGTAGTGGTTAGAGAGTGAGTTGACCTGGCTTGTTGCAACTTGTTTTTGTTGTGTGGTGATTTTGAAAGATTTGTATTGTTGGAATTGGATGACGAGTATGAGTTGATTGAGCCTTGAATAGATGACATTGAGCATGTTAATATGAAAAACTTGGTGTGATGCTTTGAATTACATTTTGACAAGCATGTGAGCTTTGAGCCTTTACTACTTATATCTTGTGCGATCTTGTTGTGATTGAGGGTATCATTCATGTTGTCGAATTCTAGAACTTGCTTGGGTATCTCTCACAAAGCCACATGTTGTATGCGACCAGTGAATGTGATTAAAGGCCATCTTTACTAGCCTTTCAAGCCTTTAACCTACCTAAAGATGTTGAAATTCCTAGTTAGCCAAGTTGAGCCTATAGCCTATTTCTTTGATAACCACAAAAATTTAACCCTTGATCTTAATATATCCATCACCTTAAACTCGAATGTATAGCGTTGAGTAAAGGGAATAAATGGAGTTGAAGGAGTGGGAATTGAAAAGTAGGATAAGTGGGCATACTTGGTTAAATGGAACAAAAAGGGGAAGGAAATGAGTTGAAAAGAAGTGTTGAAAATGCACAAATGAAAAAAAAAAAAGGTTGATAAACTTGGGGCGAAGGATTGTGATTTGAGGCGATTCTCAAAAGAAAGAAATGAAATGGAGATAAATAAAGTTGATAAAAATGAGGGATGATTGGAGTAGCATATGGGATTGTAATGTAAATGATTGATATGCTCATCGGTCTATATACTCGAGTTTGAGTCACTTTATCCGAATTTCCTACCTAAACCAAAGAGCCTTCATTACAACCAAATGAGAAAGTCCTTTTGATTCACAAATTGCATACACTCTAGTGGCGGAGATATGAGACGAATTGCAAGCCTATGGTAATTTTGCGACATCGAATTGATTTGAGCGTAAACACATCCCATATTCTCGTGAGATGAGCGTATACACATAACTTTGAGAGTTGAAATTCGAGCATTTCACTTTGTTTTACTTGAGGCGTGTTATTTGATCGGATATTTGAGGCTTGATTGGGTTGTGCTCAACATTCATGACGAACAATATGGATCTTCTTGTGGGTTCTCTATGTGCGCTGTTATTCTTATCTCCCTTTTGTGCCTTATCGTGTTCTAAACATTGTTGATCGGACGGTCAATAGTTTAAGTTTGGGGGATTTTGATAGGTGTGAATTTTGCATGTATTTTGAGGCATATTTCTGGCTATAATGATGGGTAAACATGCACATACTCGCGTTAAATGTTACATATTCACTCCTTGTGGAAAGATATTACACTTTGCTTATTTTGTAGGAATTTCATGATATTTGAAGCAAATTGAATACGAATACGAGGATAGCAAAGTGGAATCACGGAGAATTGAGTGAATATACGAAAAGTGAAGCCAAAAAGAGCGAAAGATGAGCGTCTAAGGAAAAGACAGGAGCGCACGGGTTGGGCGTGCCTTAGGCACCACCCGTACACCCCCGAATTAAGAAATTTAGAGCTGCAGCAGAGCACACGGGTAGCCTATGCTCCTACGCACCACCCGTGCGCTCTGAGAGAAGGGATGATTTCAGGGATGGCGCACGGGTAGCCAGTGCTCGACGCACCACCCGTGCGCTCTCGAGACTAGATTATTTCAACAGGATGGCACACGGGTAGGTGCTCGACGCACCACCCGTGCGTCTGGCTACCGAATCCCATAACTGCAAAGATTATGCCCTAAACTGATTTGTGGGTATAAAAAGGCTTTTTGGGGGCACACAAGGATATTCTCGCATTTTTGGGATCTACAACACAAGACAAGAGTCTATTCTTGGAAGAAGACATCAAGGAGACAATCGGGTTGCATCGGAACTTGAGGAACGGAGATATATCGAGAGATTGTCGACTTTCCTAAGTTTTTCTTGCTTCTCTTTTAGTTTCAATCTTTCATTTTGAGTTGTAATGGCTTTGAACAATTTGTTATGAGTTGTTTAGAAATCATGTGTAGCTAAATTCTTGAGATTTCCGGGTTTTGGGAGTAGATTGATGAACTATTGTTGGATGTTTTAATCTTAGTTGAAGTTATTATCTTGAAGCCTATTTGAGTATTTTAAGCTTATTCTTGTTTTATCACTTGATCAATGATTTAACTTGTTTGATATATTGATTCATAGTTTGAGAGATGAGTTTCAATATTAGATCTTGAATACTCGACACAAATATTTGCATGAATCGAGAGGTTTGTAAATATTTGTGAGGATATTTGATCTTTTAAACTCTTGGGAGTTGAATGCTTCATGTTGAGTAGAGATGCTAGCATAAGTATTTCAATCTACGTTTTATATGCATCTCGAGAGAGAGAGGATAAAATAGCTTTGTGATCGCCTTTATAGGAATATTGATAATAACGTGGTTTGATTAAACCGGATAAGAAGAGGATTATTAGTCGAAACCTTAACTCGAAAATCCATTTCATTATCTTGATACTTCTATCATTTGTATTTTCTTAATCTTGTGTTTTAGTGATTTAAATTGTCTTAATCTCAATACAACAATCATCCAATTTCGATCGTCTAAATAAAAATAAGACTATCTTAGATCAATACTTAGCATATTAATTTATTAGTCTCCGTGGATACGACCTTGCTTACCCTATTCTATAAACTACACCGTACACTTTGCGGTGAAGCTAAAAATAAGGCGAACAATCACAAGGAACAAATCAAAAAAAAGCAACACAAGGTGGACCACACGAGTCCTAACAGAGCAACAACAAAATGAACAGAATCAAGTAAAGACCACACGAGTCCAAACAGAAAACAACAATGGACCACACGAGTCCAAATAACCAAAAGATCAACAGAAATGAAATAAAGAAACTAGGATGGATTCCCCTCGCACCTCGGGATTCCACTGCGCTCGTGGCACGAAACAAAGAGGCTTGATGCTTATGGTTTCCCTAAAACTACTACTTGACTTGAAATTAAAAGAAAGAGAAAAGGAAGAGAGATGAGCTTACAACCGAGCAAGTCCTGGGTATCAAACCAATCACGAGAGATCACCGGGAGCCAAGAATCACTAAGATTCAAGAAGAACCGTAAGCATCAACTCACCAAGAGGCGGATATGTGCTCTATACCACCGCTGGGTATCTATCTACCTCAATAGATTGATACACGTTGTACCAAAGAACAAATTACGGACTTAATAGCCTATTATACGGATCAACTCTAGACAAAAAGTATAGAAAGTAAAATACAAAGAAATAAAAACTGAATACAAGAAAAATATAAAAAATATATGAGGATAAAACCCTCGAACCAAGTATTGAAAGATATGGCTCGGAACTTAACTTCCCACACAACAAAGTCACCAAGAATCACCCGAGAACCAAAAGGGAACGAGGAACCACAACTACCTCGCCACAAAGCTAAAACCCTCAAGAAACCTCGGCCCAAAACAGGATCCCGAAAACCCTAGATCAACCCTAACAACCCAAACCCTAGATCACTCAAAATATAGGGAGATATTCACGAGAGAAAGTGGAGAAGGTGATCACACACAAAGATCTCACACTCAAACTCATGATTTCACGAGAAAAGATATGACCCGGAGGTCGGATCAAAGATAGATAGATAGAGAGAGAGAGAGAGAGAGAGATGAACTTACGAGAAGGTTCGAGAGAGAGAGATGAGAGTTTAGGGAGAGAAGTGAGAGATACAAAATGAGGATTAGGGTTCGGGTGGGGGCATTATAAATGTAGGATGAAAGGTCAAGATGATCTCGCAAGATCAACGGTGAAACACGATCATAAGATATGCGTACATATAAAATGGGTACCAAACCTGAATAGGAGACCGGGTTAAGAGACAAGGGTTGGGCTTAGTTGTTTGGGCTTTGGGCTGCGGTTGGGCTTAGGGACATTAAGTGCAATGGGCCAATTAACACAACAAAAACTCATCGTGGGAGGATGATAACATTTAATATTTGGAACTTGAAGTACTCCCCGACTCCCCCACATACGCCCGGAGACCGAGAAATAAAGCCTTCCACTTTGTGATGATAGATGGAGAGTTGTACAAGAAAGGTTTCTCCCAACCATATCCGAAATGCTTGGCTCGGGAAGCTCACTATGTACTTAGAGAAATTCATAAAGGAAAGTGTAGCAACCATTCGGGCGGAAGGGCACTAGCCACGAAGAACTTGAGACATGGATACTTTTGGCCAACTCTCCTGAAGGATGCTAAGATGTTGGTGAGACATTGTCGCCCATTCCAAGAGCACGCAACAATAATACATTCATTCGTCAAGACACTGCAGCGATTACAAAGTCCTTGCCCTTTGGCGTGATGGGGATGGGCATAGTCGGGCCTTTTCCATTAACTCAGGCTCGGAAGAAATTCTTAATGGTAGTAGTCGATTACTTCACTAAGTGAGTGGAAGCAGAGCCACTCCCAAAGATATCGAGAGAAGGAGGTTATCAACTTCTTGTGGAAGAATGTCATCTGTCGGTTTGGGATTCCCCAAGCATTGGTGTCCGATAATGGAACTCGTTCCTAGAGCTAAGTTAAAACAATGATGCCAGGAGAAACAAGCAAGCAATTATTTACATCAGTGGGAACCCCGAGCCAATGGATAAGTAAAAGTGACTAATCGCACTATATTCCGTCATATAAAAACCAGACGGGAACAAAAAAAGGGGAAGTGGGCGGAAGAACTTTCCTCGGTATTATTGAACGATGCCGGACAACCACCGTGAATCTTCCTTTAGTTTAGCCTACAAAACCGAAGCATTCATCCATGTAGAAATAGGAGTCAAGCCTGAGTGATGAACTATTCTCCATAACAGAATAACAACAAGATGAGGGCCAACTTAGACTTGATCGAAGAACTCGAGTGAAGGCCTTCACCAGATCCGAAGTTTATAAGAGAAGGGTGGGTAGAGCTTACAATTTTTAGGTGCGCCCTAAAGTATTCAAGTGGGAGACCTCGTCTTGAGAAAAGTCGGAGTCTCCTGGACCGGTTGAAAGGTTGGACCCTAATTGGGAAGGGTCATATAAGGTAATCGAACTGGTGAAACCAGGAGCCAACAAGCTACGACATTTAGATGGCAAGAATGTTCCCCGCACATGGAATATCGACAATCTGCAAGACTACCCTTGAGAAATTTTACCCTTAAGGCATTAAATATTTTTATTTCTCGAGTTTATTTCCGCCTTAGAGGGCATAAAATTTTATCATTTTTGAATAATGAATAAATTATTTCACATTCTTGTTATGATTTCTTATGTGTAGTTAATTGTCATATATGGTCGCGGTCAATGACCATTCGGCACTCTTCTCAAAGAAACCTCCTTCGGCTAAGACCTCCCGAGGGGAAGGGCCTCCTCACGGGGTCCTCATAAATTCTCCCCCTCCAGCTTAGATCCAAGAGGGGAGGAGTCCTCACTGAGTCCTCGTAAATTTTCTCCCCTCCGACTATGACCCCGGAGGGGGGCCTCCTCATGGGAGTCCTCGTAAATTTTTCCTCATTCGGCTAAAACCTAGGAGGGGAAAGGCCTCATCACGAGGGTCCTCATAAATTTCCCTCTCTCATCACGGGGGTCCTCGTAAATATTCCCTCCTCCTTAAGACCCCGAGAGAGGAAGGGCCTCCTCACAGGGTCCTCATAAATTTTCCCTCCTCGACTAAGACCCCAAGAGGAGAGGCCTCCCCGGGGGTCCTCGTAAATTTTCCCTCCTTCGGCTAAGACCACGGAGGGAGCGGCCTCTCATGGAGGTCATCGTAATTTTTCTCCTTCGGCTCAGGCTAAGACCTGAGGGGATGGGCCTCCTCACGAGAGTCCTTGTAAATAAATCTCTTTCGACTTTTGGAAGAAAGGGCTCTCTCACGAGGAGTCCTCGTAAATCTCTCTTCCTCACCAACATGCACCACATGAATATACAACAAAAAGAAGAAAAAAATAACTAACAAGTGTGCGGAAGAAACCAATACATAATCGAAATAATGAATGAAGCGAGACCTCCGGGATAGCTCCTGAAGGGTTCCCCCGGACTGCGGAAGGGTGCCTCCTAAGCTTCGGGGTGCCCTCCAATCTCCGTGTAAACATCTCCGGCCATTTCGAAAGAACTAAGGCTTCATCCCAAAGGAAAGGATCTATCCTCATAAAAATAAGTCCCCACGAACAAGAAATCAAAGGTAAAATATTGCGGAAGAAGGGCATACGCACAAGGAATTACTGGACCATGGGGCTTCGCCGCCGCCCCTCCTCAAGCAAGTGCGTCACTCCCCATTGAAGCGTGCCTTTCCCAAGCCGGCACTTGGGAGGCTATCTTGGGCATCCTCCCGTCTCCCATACTCTCATATCGACTCTCATCACTCGATGTACCCCACTCCTCTCTACAACTCTCCATGGGTAATCTCCTCAATTTTCAAGAAGATTTCACTAAGTGTTCTACCAAGCAAAGGAATTGGAAGACATGATCAATGTTGGGCTCAGAGGGGGATCTTCGTAAATTAAACCTCCCCCAGCGCTCTCGGAAGGGAGGGGCTCCTTACATTGGGGGTTTTCGTAAATTTCCAAGGAATATCAAGACAAACCAAATTCATTATTAAGTTAGCTCCTGCACTACTCTATTCTCCCGCAACACCTGAGTCAGGGCTTATGTTGGGGATAAAAATAATATTTAATCATTAATATTCAATTTATATATGGAATAATATTAATTTCCCAAAGGGATATTAACGGAATAACCCTACTTAAATGAGCCAGGGGATCGCCCATTGACAGTTTTTTCTACGCGACCAACAAAGCCCATCACCTGGTATATAAATGTCGCTCCTCTTCATTTGTAAGTTAATTCTCTCATAATCACTCTTAAGTATTCATTCAGATTCGTTCTCGTCTTAATTTCTCTCTCAATCATTGTGTTAACTTGAGCGTCGAAGAGGCTTCCCTAGGACAAGTCCGAACCGCCTAATATTTGCGTGTGTGCGGACAAGTTCCTAATTGAAGAATTTCCACCTCCCATAGAAGAAGACTTGGAAGATTTTCCCCTTCGAGAAGAAGACTTGAACTTTATCGAAACCGTAATTTGGAGAGATTTGCATTAAAAAAAAGATCATTAAGTAAATTTTTTTTTAATGATACTCAAAACATATTATGGTGTATTGAAATATTAACTTAAAGTGTGTAAGGTCATACGCCCACAAATGTTTAAAAATAAAGGTCTTGACCAATTTAGAATTTTTATGAGCCAAAAAGGTCTAAAGGTCTAAATTGGACATAATTTTTTAACAAAGAAAATATCCCAAAATTTACAACAAAACCATACAAATGAAAATGTTTGGGGATCGGGGCCCTCTACCAATGCATGTAGGTCCGCCACCGATTGCCTTTTTCTCCTCTTCTAAGCCTCTAAGCCATCAATATTCAATATACATCATATGCATGACTAAAAGGCATAGGTATTTTTATGGGTTTGAATTTGGGTTCGAGTTGGAATTTATAGAATTCTCATATCAACGCTTTCATAAGACTGCCTCATATAAATTTTTTATAAATTTTAGATTGATGCAAGACAACAATAATTTTTAATTCGTAATTAATTTTATTGTCTCTCTCTATATATGTATATATATTCTGAACATGACAATGTCATGTTACACGTTGAAAACTTAATTGTTTTTACATGTTGAAAACCCATTATGCTTGTATTAATTTATGCCTTTGCTTTTCATGTCCCCATTCAACCACAAAGACTGCTATAGTACTATTGTTGAAGGGCAGTAAAGTTGGAAAATAAATGTAGAAAACAACCATTAAGGAACTTGAGATTGTATAATGAAAGGTAGCATATCAGGGTCACAGATTGTCTCTGTCTCAGCCCTGCCCACACATGACAACAGATATTTTGATGGAACCATTTCTCTACAGCTTTTATGCACCCACAAAACAGTGGAAGCTAGGCCCTGCAGAAAAAGGGTTTACAATAGTTCCATGTAAGATCTCAAATCAATATCTAAAGCCATAGTTGTGAATAGAGCCGGCAAAACCAGTCCGGCCCACTTACCGGACTGGGTTGCAATTCTATAGACTCGAAAGAAATCGGGCCTATTTGACCTTACGGGACTTGCACAAACTCAACTAGGGGCTCCAAAAATAACGATCCAAATGAATTTTTGCCCGGTCTAATCCAATCCGATTTTGCTCTCAGCCGAGCCGGACTAGCACCGCCCGGCCGGTCTATTTGCCACCTCTAACTGTGAATTAGCACTAGGAATCCCCAAATCCTTTTCATATATAAAGAAACAAATTTCCAAGCCAATATACAACATTTCCTTGCTTGCCTAAACAAATGAAGCTAACATGAACAGAGAATGTCCAACTTAAAAAAGGGCATCCAACTTTATTCTTCTTTTGCCTATAACTCATTATCTTATTTGTCTTTGGGGGGTCTGCTAATAAAATCAAGCAAAGGAAAATTGCAATATATATTAAACATAATATTTTCTAATCTTTATAAATAAATAAAAAACACTCCAATCATAAATATCATATATTGATCCATCAGTTCAATGTTGACATCAAAGAACAGACACATCCTTCAATTAATAATGAATCAACTAAAATTAAACTCATACTAACATTCTTCCTAAATAAAAACAGCAACTTATTCAATATATAAACAAGCAATTCATTCAAGAACCCCAAACTCATACCCTAAATTTACTCAAATCAATTCGTTTTCAAGCAGCCCGAATCCAGAGCAGGATGACAGCTTCGGGACCGAACCAATTCGGGCTTCCTCATTGGGCCGGGTCCGCGGGGCGAGTCCAAACTCCTCAGAAGCAACTGTTTCACAGCAGAAATCAAATCTTCAGTGGGATTCTTTGGCGGGCTTCGGGCCTTGAACTTCTTGCAAAAACTCATGTGCTGATTCATGGCCTCTTCATTTCCAATCCTTTTCTCAGATCTCACTATCTCATCCTTCACCGCCTCCGCACAAAGCCCGCAAATCCACCGGCCCGAATAGCGATCGCGAACACGCTTTACGTATTCCTCCGTGCACTCCTCCGTCAGCCCGCAGCAATCGCATTTCGCAAACACGAGATCAGTTATTCCCTTCATTTTCGTAGCTGGTGCTGGCGTTTGTTGTGCGATCTCCATTACGAAAATTTTGAAAAATCAGAAATAAGTGTAGAAACTGAAAATTTTCACAATTCAAAATATGCCAAATATAAATGATCGGTTTAATTGGAAATTAAAACCGACAAAATCAGCAGAGAATATTTGGTAACGGATGAATCTTCAAAATCCGCTGGATTTTCTCCTTTGTGGGGATTTTTCTTTTTTTTTTTATCTTTCTTTCTCCCACTCACCTTCTTCTTCAACAATCTCGCCGCCGATGATCAATCGCTTGAATACCATATACATTTCCGGCGAGCCTTTTTTGGCTCTTTTTTCCTCTGTTTTTTTTTTTCAATTATTGAATGAAGGTTCAAGAATTTCTGCTCAGAATTTTATATTATTTTTGTAGAAATGTGAATCATATGTATATCCTATATCTATAGTTACAGGTATGTGTGTGAAGTGGGATGGTTAGAAAATAGCAAGACCATGAGGATTATATATAATGGAACTGTGAGTTTTTTAGATGAAAAAGTTGGATGGATTGTGTGAACTCTTTTTGCCAACTGTATGAGTATTACTGACAAAAATTGCCATCACCAATCATTGGCGGTTCTGAGACACAGTAAAGTTTTGTGATGGCCGCATTTTTTACCGGCTGTACGTACGAGCTAGGATCTGCTGCCTTTTGGGTGAAGGAAATATTATGTGCTCTCGGTTGATCTTATCTTGAACATATTGGATGTGGTGGTCACAGGGATGGCAAATCCTGTGGGGAATCACCTTGTTGGTACTCCAATAAAATAGTACGGACAATCCGCGATTAATTTGGGGATGTAATTCCCACTTCTTTATAACCGGAGATGGACGGGGATGGTACTTATACCCTCGTCCTATCCCGACCCCATATCCGTTCTCATTTTCCCTGAATATGTGTGTGTATATATATATATTATTTATTTATTTTTTTACAAGGAAAACAAAATTTATCAATTAATCCAAACTAAAGAATACATCGATAGAAGACATAAACAAAACTGTTAAAAATCATAAAAAATGAAACTATGAAAAATTTCTTAGCATCTAAGTTAATAACAAAATCGGTTTAAAGCCTACAACATTGAAAATTCTAAAATGCTTACAATACTCATAATTCCAGATCTGTAATATGTTGAAGACCACAATCTGATTTATCTCAGTCGGACCGAAAAATTGCTCCTTTGAATTACCCGCACACAAAAACACCGCACCAATACTACTACAAACCAGATGCCAAAAACACAAATAAGAAAAAAACAAATAAGCAGATCTATGTGGAGAAACCACTTATTTAAAACATAAAAATAAAAAGATGTAGGTGGGGTTGATTTTAGGCCAAAAATGGCCAAAAATCACCCCTTAACAATGAAGAACAAGAAAGAGAAGCAAAAAGAGAGTTTGAAAGAAAGGAGGCTAGGGTTTCAAAGAGAAAAGGAGTGATTTCTAAAAAAATTAATACCCTTAAGTCGATTTATAATATTTCATTTTATTAATTCTAAATATTTTTTTAATAAGTTGTGAGCTGTGGTTGGAGGGGAGTGAATAAATTCCAAAGAAACTATATTAATTCTAAACAATAAAACCCTTAAGTCCTTATAATTTCCCTTTTTTTATTTTACAAATTAAGAATTATGTTATTTTTATTTATTTAATTATTGGTTATTTTAAATAATTTAGTTTACAGATTTTATTAATAAATACAAAATTAAAAATCCGATTGTTCGTGTGACCCATTCCCTGAATGGGAATTGCCCATCCCCATCCCAAATACACATGAAATGGTACGAAGATGGTATTAAGGTTAGGATTATGGTACATGGATGATATGTCCATACCAGCTGACTCCCCGCTCATTGTTAATTGACATCCCTAGGTGGTTAAGTTTCTAAAGGTTTATTGAGCCACGTGTCATTGATTCAACAGCAAGGTTAATTGTTTATTTGAACCATTGCATTTTGATTTTGTGATATGGATAAGTGATAATGAGGAAGAGTTACGTTGCGTGTTTTACTTTTGAATTAAGTAAGATATTCTTGTAATTAAGTAGAAATTAAAATTAAATAATTATAACTCCTGTATTCATAATCAGGGCCAACATAATTTAATTTAATTCAGTCCATTCACGAAAAATATGAATTTGTTCTTAACCATAAACAAAATATATGCTACGAGTCATCAGTAGGTAACTTTTCAATTTTTTTTAATCTCAATGTGTGTAAAAATAAATTGCATAACTTGAGAGAAATTATTTCCTCCTATATCAGCATGAAATTCCATCTCTTCTAATGTAACGACATAATCGGTCAAGTAGATGCTACTCTTGAAAGAATACACCAGAGATGATATTTACCATAGATTTTTATATAATATATGTCTACTGTGTATGATTGTGTGTGAATTTTTTATATCCACAATAAATCTACGATAATTATCCACATGGAGTATTTTTCTCCACGTGTAGCATGGATAAAACTGGACATAAACCCTCATAGTTAACATGCATTTATGAACGATAGCGAGATATATAAAGTGGAGAGGTTGTTACAATTAAGAGGGTGTTTGGCTGAGCTTATAAGCTCTTCAAAACATCTTATAAAATGTTTGAGAGCTTATAAGCTGTTTAAATTTGTTTGGTAATTTTTTCCGGAAAAGATCTTATAACCTCCCAAAATAAAATGTCAGGAGCTTATAAGCTGCTTTTGAAAAAGTAGGGGAACCCCAATTTTTTTTCAAAATAAGATCTTATTTCAACAACCTCCTTTAATTTTGACTATTTTAATTATAAAATTGACATTACTAACATCTTAAAAGTTACACCATCTTATTTTATCTAAACACTTCAACAATTTATTCTTAAAATAAGATCTAACATTTTATAAGCTCTAAAAATAACTTATAAGATGTAGGAGCTTATAAAATCTTTTAAATAAGGTTAGCCAATACCAAATATGAAAAAGTTTGACACTAATTAAATGACAATTTTTATCAATGAATTGTTGCTTTAGTTGGGAGGACGGAAGAAATATGTATAATGTAAAATTCTGTCAGATCTATAAAATGTCTAATCAATATTTTTGAGTGGGTAATCTTTTTTCAATTATTTATTTATTTGAACGTAAATGTGATTATGACAATATATATAGCCAAACTTGATTTTTATTTTTAGAATCAAAATGAATTTATTCATTCGTCATAAGAAACTTACAATTGATTAGAACATTGAATGAAAAACGGTTGCAAACCCTACAATATCATAAACTTATATAGGTCTAAAACAAAAAATTTAAACATAAACCGACATGATTTGTAGAATCAAAACATAGCAACCAAGGCGATGTACAAAACACGTACCAAAGAAATTGATCTCGCTTTTATCACATATCGTCATATAAGACAAACTTATTTGCTTGAGAAAAAACATCTATTGAGGACAAATAAAATAAAAACCACCTATATTAGCGGACAAATTTATTGAGACTAATAGCATTGATAGCTGTTTCACCGCCTTCCATAGGAGAATGAGAGGAAACAAAAAAGATGGTGGAGGTGGAGCAGAAGTGACTAAGGTTTGAGATAAGAAAAAGGGCAAAATACAATTATATCACCTGAACTTAGTTCTATGTCTCATTTACCCATATGAACTTGTAAATGTAATACTTATTCCCCTCCCCAATCCAATTGAATATAATTTATTATGGACAAAACTACGTTTAAGATAAAATGAACCTACATAATTCTTTGTAAATTTTGAATTTTGTACCCTATTGAATTTACATTCTTATTAAATTAAAAAAATATTTTTTTGTAATTGCACATTAAGAAATTTAAACATTAAAAGCTAACGCGATGTACAATAAATACACAAATAAATAAATATGAAATATGAGTGAAAGAAATAAAGTATTAACTATTTAATTTAAATTAACTTTCAATACTAAAAAAATATTAATAAATATATTTTCTTAAACCTAATTTAAGTTTATATTTTACACGTCTTTACTTATTTAATGTTTATTCAACATAATTCGTAGTCCAAAATATAATGTTAATAAATTTTCATCTTTAATGAAGAATCAATATTATTAATGAAACGAATTTAAAGCGCAACCAATTAGTTATATTAAAATATATTAGACACTAAATACTGTTATTTGAGGAAAGATTCTTCAAAATATTTAAATATTTTCAAATAAAATATGTATTATTTCTTCTTTTTTACTAAACTATTACATGTATCATTAAATTAGAAATATAAATTATTTAAAACAAATATATGTATGTATATTCAGCATACAAAATATATTTATTTATATTATTTAGAAGAGTTTAAAAATTGGAAGTTATTTTTACATTGAACTCAAGTAATCAATATATCTACATTCAATATTTTTTTATTTGTTATACCCATCTATTATTAAAATATTTTTAATATTTGAACTAGTTAAGTTACTAAATTTTTTTCCACAAAAAATTACTTAAATAAAGCACATCAAATCGAAATTGAGGTACAATTATTAAAACATGCCAAAATCAATTGTTATTAAGGGCAATTTTGTCCATACATTAAATTCCACTTTGATTGAGGGATGTAAGTGTTACATTTTGCAAGTTTATGGGAGTAAATGAGACATAGAGCCAAATTTAGGGGTGGTTATTATATTTTGCCCTAAGAAAAATAGGGAGAAAAAAGGGGAGCTCAAAAAAAGACCACTAGCCAAACATGATTAGTTCGCACATGAAGCAAATTAAGATTTCAAGGGCATTGAAATTGAAATCTAATTTGTATCTATCTCGATCAATCCAATCTGAAGATTAGGTTTGTTTAATCGAATTTGGAGATTAGGTTTGTTGAGATTAATATTCTTCAACATTCATCATTTGATTAACACTGCTACATTAGTTGAACTTTTTTTTTTAGATAACATAAAGAAAACACAACTAAATACAAATAAATATGAAATTTTCATAGCAATCAATTTTTAGTTTTTTTAGGATGGAAAGGGGAAATGGAATGTCCTTGATTTGAACATGAATCTACTCGCCTAGTAACACATCTTTTGACCACACTGGCTACATCCAAATCCCCTAACCAAAACAACGACATACAATTATTCAATATCTTATTCCTTCGGGTGAGTATTGGGTCAACCCTCAAATTTGATGCAATAATCTTCAAACCACGTCAATTGGTAAATCGCATATAAAATAATTTATTTCACTCATTTTCATCAAAATATCATTTATTTATATTTTCAAATTTACTAGCATTTCACGTCTTTCACTTACTAATTTTATTTTCGAACTCACTTCACATGTATATCTTCTCTTTTCTATGAATAACATCATAAAATAAACATATTATCATTTATAGACTTATATAATGTATACAGATACGCAACTAATCCAAACATATTGTCATTTTTACATGAAAAAATCTTGCGTAAACCAGGGCGTATCCTTGCACCTCTATAGGGGGCTTTAGCCCCCCAATTTTTTTGAAAATTTCATTATTTATATGTATCTTTTATTTTAAAATATTTATTTTTGGTATTAAATATTTATTGTTTATTGATTTAGCCCCCTCAAAATTATTTAGCCCCCCAAACATACGGGTCTAGCTCATTCCTGGCGTAAACAACGATCAACCTTGAAAATGTCGAAGATATGAAAATCTCAGTTTTTTTTATTTATTTTGGTAAAAAGAAGAAAAATCAATATTCATAAGTCATTTTCGTGTAGGAATTAAAAAACAAACAAATTCGACGAATTTGTGATGGTAACGTAGTCCGTCGCACAGCTGATTAAAACACGTCAGATGGTGCGCCAGCTGTAATGACGGCGATATTTTGCGGGTCGTCGAACCAAATCGCCTAAAAGGACGCCCACGTGCATTTTGTATGCGTGGGGTCACCACTGTTTCCAATACCGCCACTATGTGTCACTCTCTGCTATTAACATTGTACAGTGCAACTCTTAATGTTCTTTAATAAATGAAATAACTATTTGTATGATATTCATCAATTTATTTATTTTTCTTTCACAAAAACTCATGTCGATATGCAATGGGTCCGACTTGTTAGACGGATCGATCCGCGGATCCGTTGGCATTTTCGTAATATTAGCAAAGAGTGTTTTTGTAGTTTTCGGGAGCACATGTATTAGCGAAATCCTTCAAACGTATTAGTCGTCCCTTCTAAAAAGTATTAGCGATTCTTGAATTGTATTAGTAGTTCCCGAAAAAGATTTTTTTAGTATTTCTCATGAATATACTCCCGAAATGTATTAGTCGTCCTTCTAAAATGTATTAGCAATTCTTCTAAAATGTATTAGTAGTTTCCCTGAATATAATTAAATTTTCATCCCGAAATATATTAACAGTCCTTCTGAAAAGTATTAGTCGTCCTTCTAAAAAGTATTAGCGATTCTTACAAATGTATTAGTAGTTCCTTTAAATATAACTAAATTTTTCTCCCAAAATGTATTAACAAATTCTTCCTTAAAAAGTATTAGTCGTCCTTCTAAAAAGTATTAGCAGTTCTTCTTAAATGTATTAGTAGTTTACTGAAGAGTTTTAGTATTTCTCATGAATATACTTCTAAAATGTATTAGTTTTCTATTGGAAAAGTATTAGTAGTTTTTCGAAAAAGTATTAGTAATTTCCTAGAGAATATTTAGTAGTGTTCGCAACGTATTAGTTTTTTTATAAAATGTATTAGTATTTTTCCATAAATGTATTAGCTGATACAAACCATCGTCGTTTTTCATTATTAGTATCAGCTAATACATTTATGGAGAAATACTAATTAGATCCATTTATGGAGAATTACATTTATGGTTTAATTAGCTGATACAAACCATCGTCGTTTTTCATTATTAGTTGTTCTTTGATTTTTTTGCCTTCTACTCTCTATCCTATTTTTATCAGCCTTCTTAAATACTTCAAATTCAATCAAATCACCGAACACATAAGAGATTAATTACACCACTATGCACAATGTCTTTTTTGTAACATTAATTTTGAGACTTTCACATGTGGCCCCATATTGTTGCACAATTGCCTAGATGAACAAGAACAATTGATAATGAAATAAAGAAAAAACCATCAAGAATCTCTGCAATTCATGAAAAAAGAATCTCTGCAATTCATCCATCAAGAAAAAACCAAGGCAAAGGGCATTGACCTAACATTCACAAACCCCTCTCAAAAACGAAGAAAAATATACGCAAACAACAAAAACAATGAAAAAAATCTGAAGAGTCGACCGGTTAGCTCAATTTAGTCGAACAATCTTGGACTCACAAGGATAAATCAAAACTTGAAAATTTTGTTGCCTTGGTGAATATGATGAAAGGGTGAGATAAATCGCAACAATATCGGACTTTTGATAAATTCCAATACAAATCCCTACTTTAATTGAAATTCTAATGGTTAATATGTCCGGAAAGGTTGAGATGGGTGAGAGAGAGACGAAAGGGGAAGGAAAAAAATTGATTGGGGGCAAGGACGAGAAATGGGACCGGATATCGTGATTTTTTGTTGGATCGGGTCTGTTGGGGCTCCGCCTAACGAATTAGATCCGTTAGACCGTCCGACAGAGACCAACTCTTTTTCTTTTACAACATTCAGTTATATTGAGAATTATTTTAATTTGATACATATTTTGTCTCATAAACAATAGTGACATAAGTAAAATTCATAAATCCACATATAATATAAATATCATCGCAACTTTTTTCTCTACGATGAGTTGCTATATTAATGAATACAATAATATTCTGTAATTTAGTTGGTGTAATTAAATATGACTGGAATGATTAATCAGTAATATTTTCTTAATCAAATTGCAGAAAAATGTATCGGTAGTGCTTTTTGCACCGAAGTTAATGTTAAACTGACGTGATTTACTTGATGCAATAAATGGTCTGATTTGTTGATGTTTGATAAATGCCCATAAGCTATTGATTATCCAATAACTGAAATTATTGAAAAAATAATAATTTTAAAATAGGAAAAGAGTCTGTTGGTGTATTTATTGATAATGAGTTCACTATTAGGGAAAATGATAATGTTGGCTTGCTATATTTTCATGTGATTAGTTATGTTTTGTTGGTCTATTTATTGATAATGTGTTCATGACTATTAGAGAGAAAATGATAATGTTGACTTGCTATATTTTTATGTGATTAATTATGTATGATTCATAATAGCATACTAAAATATTTCTCTTTATTTTTTTTCTTCCCTTAAACTTTAACCATTTTTCTCTTTCTATCTTTTTTTTTCCTTTTTCCTCTCATGTCTTCCTATGAAGGATGGAGGAAATAATTTTTAATTCTTTTAGTTTTAATAATTTTGTCTTCAATAGGTGACTTTTATTTCTCCCCAATATGTAATTTTTTTTTCTAGTTAATAAGTTTGTCTCATATTTGAGATTTTATTCAGAAGATTTATATGAGTCACTACTCAATGATAAGTGACAGAAACAGAATGAATTTTTTTGCTACGTGTTTTATCCAACGTCATCATTGCAATGCTATGATTCTACGGATCAATTAAGATTTTTAAGTTAATTTTTTGGTATATATATGTTTATAATATGCTTGCAACTATTTTTCTCTTGTTATAGCAAGTAGTTGGAAGTTTCCTTAGATAAATGAATAAATTCAGGTTTGATTCTATTTGAAAAAAAAAGGTATGTATGATTTACTTTATTATATATGAATGTTGAAAAATGAGATATTATTTGTGAAGATTGCTTCTTTTCTGAGAGAAAAATTGCATTGCTTCTAATGATGATTTATATTAGCATTTGATGTGATGTTACCAAAATGACGAGAAGTGGTTGATTTCACGTTTCATTTTATGATTGGTTGTTTGTACGATACAAACAATCCATCAAAGTTTGGCGTATTGAATTTTATCGAAAACTCTCGAATGCTTAATATAGATTTTAAATGAAGGAAAAATATTGATTGCAAATTGGTAATAGAGTGGGCCCAAATTCAAGATCTACCCAATTACAAATAGTTTTCAAAATTTCTAAATGAGAATGTGTTTCTTTGTTTTTATTCCAAACCACATGTGCCCCAGTTCACCCCATTTATTCTTATTTATATTTATAAATACTTTTTTATGTCAACAAAATGTTTTATATTTTTATTTGTTTGTTTATTGAAAACATATATATTTTTTAAAATTAAAAAATATTGAAAGTTAGTTTTATTAAGTGTATTGTGTTTAACACCACGAGCTTGTAGGTCAAGTGGTATTAGAGCCGGTAATAGGTCGGGCTGGATTTTGCCAGCTCTAAGTGGTATTGCTAACCCTTTGTAAAAGATGTTGACCAGGGTTCGAACCCTATATCTTTCAGTTTTTTTAAAATTTATCCCCTCCCTTCCAACTGCTACTCCACACTTATTTAAAAAAAAAATTGTATTATGTTTAACTCAAACCAGAAGAATGTAGACAAAGTTCACATTAATTTTGACAAATCTATTTCATTACTATGCAAAGAAGAATAATTAAGAAATTCATGGAGGTTCATCAATTGTTTTACTCGGACATGAATACATGATAGGGTAGGGGTGTAAAAGAAGTGAATCTCATTCGAATTCGTATATTGACATTCGAATTTAAAAAAACAGAATACGAATTAATTCAAATAAGAGTATTTGTTCAAATTTGTATATTATACGAATACGAATATGAATATTATTATATTGATTCGATTATTAGAAAGACCATTCGAATAATATAATATATTTATATTTATATTTATACAAATCACTTATATATAATCTTTATACATACAAGTATATATTTATTTATGTAGATTAATAATATATAATAAACTATATATTCACTTATAAAAGGTCCAAACTAAGAAGTCCACATATAATTATATTCTTGTAGTATATTCTTGATGGACTCGCCAATATATTCTTTCTTTTTGTTGATATATTTGGTGATTAATATGTTATTGATGTATTTGACAATTTATTATTTTAATCTAATCAAATATTATCGGAAAAGAAAGTTTTAGATATTGGTCAGGATTTCGAACACAAATATTCGAATTGATTCGTATATATTCGAATATATTTTCAAGTAAGAATAAGAATTTTGCATTCAAACATTAAAAGAACTAGTCTTTTACATGTGCGATGCACGGGGTGTATATTCGTGAGACTTTTGCTTTATACTCTTACATACATTTTTATATAGTTCCAAGAATTATATTTCATGTATTTAGGGATGATAATATCCTCGCGGGAACCATCTCATTGGTAATCGAATAGAATGAGAAGGGAAATCCCTTAGTTAATTCGGGGATGGAGATTTTCCTCTTCTCTAGAATCGAGAATGGGACAGGGACGATATTTATATCTCGTCCTCCTTCTCATTCTGATTAGATAAATAGTGATTCTCCATTCTCATCTCTATTTCCCGAATCAGTATATTAAATTTATATATTATTAATATTAATTCTAATTTTATATTTATTTATTTTTTTATTTCTAAAAATTAAACCTATGATTCTTTACAACTTTACTTGTTCTCATTCTGTTTTTACAAATTGTGGATTTATGAAATCTATGTTTAAAAAAAATGGTAATTGCTAAAAGTTTAAAATTTCAAAAAATAATTAAAATATAAAGATAATCAATTTGATTGTAAGGTTAAACAATAAAACAATATTATAAACAATAAAAAAATATCTTTAAAGACGAAATGTTTATTGTGTGAATGTGAGTTGTATCTCTTTATAGAACATGTTTATCTACAACAAAGTAAAAGTTTGAAAAATAATTTATTACTGTCCAATGTTGATTTTTTTACTACCCCAATATTAAATATTTAATAAATTATATTTTCAATAAAATAACAAATAAAGTCAGTTCAATATCAATATTTTTGGGGTTTTAAAAGCTACACTATTATTAAAGTTATTAAAGAAATGAAACAAAAACATGTTTTATATTTAGCGACGAATTTTTAAGGGAAAATAATACATTTCAGAAAAAACTCTTTTATATTTACATATACATATATATCAAAAAGTTTATCAAACAAACAAATTCATATCAGTATAAAAAGTACGTAATATATAAAAACTAATTTTCTATATAAAACATATTATTATGAATAGCCTGAATTTGTTTTCTTAAATATATTAAAAAAATTAAATTTTGAGTAAGTTTATCTTTTATTTTTATTTATTACGTTTATTTTTATTTTATATATGCAATATGTATGTCAAATTAAAGATCGTAAAAAGTTAATTAATTTGATATATTATACTTCAAAAAATAGATCAAAAACAAAAATAATATTAAATTTAAAGAGAAAAAGAAAAAAAATAAATATGATAATTAATGCAGTATACACACAGAATTGAAAAACTAATTAATGCAGTACATACGGATTTGGAACCCATGAAATTACAGAGATTTATTTTCTTTTTTTTATTCCAGACTTTTATTGCTTTTTATAGCAATATGAATGGGCGGGAAAATTTATGGTTACTATTTTGAGAAGCGCCTCTTATTATATATATATATATATATAGATACCAATAAAAATATTCTCTACATGAGTCAGATACAAATATTATATCTTGATATTCGACTCAATTGGATTTGTTTACACCCCTATGATAGTATTTATACACCTTTTTAGGGCTATGGACACAATTGCCCAACATTCCGTAAAACAAGACACATTTATGCTCCCATAACTTTTTACACTCCCCCCAATTACATTCTCGCTAATTTTTCCGGATCTTTTGATGTTATTGTTTCAATGTTGTTTCGAACATATTTCAAATATGTTTCACCTAATAATTTCAGTGAAGTACAATTTCAACCCCATCAAATAATCAATTTTATACTCAAAATCTTATAACAATAAAAAAATATGCGCATAAACAACACATATTAAAACACAATACATTGACAATAATATAGAAAAAATACATGAATAGAATACACAATTCAATTATTGATCCAATACATTGAAAACGTCGAAAACATATGGAAACGCCAAACAGAACAACATTGAAAACTATATAGAAACAACCAGAACAACAAACACAATACAAAAAACACTACATGAACAAAAAGAGCTTAAAAATAGATAAAATTGTATTGAAATCGAAAACTACATGGAAATATCAAAACAACATTAAAAACAATATAGAAACAACCCAAAAATAATAGAAACAATATAGAAAACTACACAAGAACAAAAAAAAGCTTAAAAATAGGTAAAATATGCATTGAAACATAAAAAACAATGTGGAAACAACAAAACAACCTTGAATAGAATATATAAATAACCCAGAAATAACATAAACATTATATGAAACAACACATGAGCAAAAAATGGTGTAAAAAATAGGTAAAAACTATGTTGAAACATCGAAAGTGCTCACTATGCGTAAATCTTAAAATTTATTGAATTAACTCTTATCCATTTCATTTTTTTAGTAAAACTCTCATCCATTTCATTTTTTTGTGGTGACAGTTCTTTCTCGAAATATTGCAAGGGTTGTTGCTAGGCTCGTGGCCCGTTGGTCATCTCCCTTGCAAAGTTGCAGAGCTGCCACTCGTGCATATCCTCGATTTACAACCCATTTGGCTAAGAGGCCTCTGCTAGAGGTGAGAGTTCATCTTCGGACTTTCTCCTCATGCTCTCATAAAGATAATTATGGCCGTTGATCTTTTTTCTCTTTAGGACCCACAACCACTCATTTAAGGGACACCAAGTAGTGGCCTTGAATCCCCCTTGCAGCAACTTGTGCTATTTTTTGTGGGACATGAAAAGGGCAAAAATAACAAAAGGACATCAAACAAACACACACACACACCAAACCAAAAAAAGAAAAAAAAAAAAGAAAAATAAGAGACATAGAGAGTGAGATTTAGCACATTTTGCACCACTGGGATTTGGAATTTATTTAAAAGAATTAAAAGGAGCGTGAATTGTGGTGATACGAACTTTTTGATAATGACTTAGCTTTATCAAATATAATAATGCTTTTTGTTTTTTGTTTTCTGAAAACTATAATAATACTTTTTAATTGCGTGTACGATACCCATTCCATGTATACCAAATAATATAATAATAAGTGCTTCGCCTACTTTATTTTATTTATCTATTTATTTATGTCTAATTGCAATCAGTAATATGTTGAATGTCTGATTTTTTTTTTCATTTTTTCCAAAATTAAAAGGGATATAACATGATATTTATAGCTTTTATTATTATCGAGTAGACTACCGCGAGCGATAGATTCATGTATGGTATGTCATTTATTAACTAGATTTTAGATTTTTCAATATGAGTTCTCTTACAATAATTTGATCATGTATTCAAGGGATAATTACAAAAACACCACAGATGTTAAAGCTAATTAAAAAAAAATAGAGTCCATTTGGATATAGGAATTTCAAATTCAATATATTTGAAAGTGAATGGATTTCAAATACCTTGAATTTGAAATACCTCTCTTGTTTGGATGATGTGGAGTGTAGGAATTTCAAATTTATCATAATATTTTGATAAAAAAAATTTAAAAGCTCTATTCATTTTCTTAATTAACATTTAATAAATGTGTGTATATTTGTGTAAGTGTGTGTAGTGTGTGTAACTGTGGACATTGTATATAGTGTGTAATAGTGTGTGAAGTGCGTGTGAATATGCAAGTGTGCATAAAGAAAAAGGAAATAGATTTCAAATGACTATGTTGTGAGAGGGATTTAAAATCCTTTATAAATGAACTAAAACTTAAAGATAGATTTGAAATCCGTTAATTTGGATTTATATGCTAAACAATGGTGTGAATTTAGCTAAGCTTTCAAATCTCTCGTCCCTAATCCCTCCCAAATCCATCCATCCAGATACACCCTTAGAGATTTTTGAATATTACAAAAGAAAACCAGGAGGTTTGACTTTGTCGGACATATTAAAAACCCCTAATAGTTAGAGAAAGTTATAAGGTGAATTACCAAAATACCTTTGGATTTTTTTCAAAAATTTAGGGGGCTTAGGTTGCGACTGGATATGAAAGAGATTCCATTTCGTTCCGCTGGAGAATTTCTTTTGACCAAACATGCAATTGATTATGAAAATTTAAAGAATAATATAATATTATCTCATTTTCATTTTTTTCTCATTTTTCTCTTGTCAATCACATCTACACAGTTTTTCATGAAAAAATAAATCATTGTTACACATTCTCCCACAAATTTCGCTATTCACTTACTCACACATTTCTTACTATCAATCACATCCAATCATTATTTTACTATTTTTAAATCAAATCAACTTTCATCATTATTTTTCCATCTCACATCGAATCACACATTCAAAATTCATCATTTCCTTTCTATTTTTTTTTTACCACTATTCTCTAGCAAAATGAAAATTTTCAAAATAAAAGTATATTACCTTTAGTGACCCCCTGGCCCCCACGTGGTTTTGTCCCTGCTTGTGCACCTTTATTTTTTCTTCCCTCTCCTTCCTTTTACATTTTTTTCTTTAGAGAAAGATTATTTATTATTATTTGTGTCGCCCAGTGTAGAAGCAGAGATTGCATCCAATTTAATCTCCAAAAAAAAAAGATTGCATCAAATTTACCAGTAGGCGAACTAGGAGAAAGACAGTTTGGTTATAGAATTGATATCTACACTTTTAAAAATAAATTAAAATAAGATAAATAAAATAAAAATAAATAACATTAGACGCCCTAGGTTTGTTGCTTTATATGTATTAAAAAAATTCACGTGTTATTGTTCATGTATCATTGCTTCTTTTTTCTTTCAAAGGGTTGATTACAATTGGGATGGATTTGGGTAAGACCCGGACTTAACCCGAACCCACCTTATTTAGGGCGAGAATAGAGACATATGTTAGGAAAATCGGATTTCACATTCATCCTCTTGGGACAAATGGAAATAACCGAGATATAAAATAAAAAATAACAGCAATCCATAACTCAAGAATTTATGTGGAATCCCCAGAGAAAGAGATTCCACTATGTGAAATATTGTTACAATCACACAAACATTCTCTCTCTCGGCTCCAGTACCATGCACACTCTTACAAACTTTTGACTAACTTACACATCTTTCCGAATTCTCCATACTAGAGAATACAATAAATGAATTTAACTAGAATCAAACCACAAAATTTAAAGTGTATTTGATTGGTGCAATTAAAACAAAGCTACTTGAGCTCCTTAAATAGCATTAGGAAGCTCCTCCCATTTGTTCCCCCAAGCAATTATTTTTGACACAAAACTAACAAACTCCACATTAACAAAATAAAAGAAGCTCTATCGTCTTCACCGACAATTATGACTCTCAAACCAGAGAACCATCATTTTCAAATTAGAGAACCTTACTCCACCATATGAGTAGACCACTTAGAAGATACCATTCTAAGAATTTTTTTTGGCACATGTCAAAAAATCCGCTGAAATTTATGATGTAACTTCCGACTTTTGCCTCTCATGAAAGCCCTTCAACCATAGACATAACACACACATTGTATCCATACCAAGAAAATACCCATGTGTAAATTTCACCACACACCCTGCATCCATGTCAAGCCAATGGCTGTGTGCAAATTCCACCACACCTTGCATCTATGACAAGCCAATGCTCGTGTACAAATTCCTGGACCCGCTAATATAATCACATCCTCTTTCATGGAAACTTGACATTCTAAAAGGATATACATTTTCTCATCAGAGAAAATCCTCACTGTCACAATGTTAGCCTGGATTATAAGTTGTTGCCATATCAATTCCACCTCCACTTTGACAGTTAACCTTCAAAGCCTTGTGTAACCCGAATTATACCAACACATCATTGACTTATATGCTATAAACCAAACTTGATCATTCCATCAAATTTCTCCACCTGCTTAACCACCATAGCCCGATGAAGAATCGCCTTCAAATGAGACCCCCGAAACCCACTGCTCGAGAAATCTTTTATGATGTGGAAGGTCAGGCATCGTTGCGACACAAAGCATACTTAGAATTTCAAAAGATCAGACCAGGGCTCTGATACCACTTGTTGAAAAAATCAGATCCTACATTCATTCCCTTGAGATAAGTAGAAATAACCAAGAAATAAAATAAAAACAACAACAATCCACAACACAAGAGTTTACGTAAAAACTCTAAAACTAAAGAAAAAATCACGACCCACAGAGAAAAAAATTAGAGTCAAACTCTTTTAACTAACTTACATCTCTTTTCCAACTCTCCATACTAGAAAATACAAGAAAAGAATTTAACTAAAGTCAAACCACAAATGTTAAAGTGTATTTAACTGATGCAATTGAAACAATGTCACTTTAGCTCCTTAAATAGCCTTAGGAAGCTCATCCCCTTTGTTCCCCAAGAAATGTGGGACAAAACACCATCTTTTATTTTGGCACGAAACCAACATGTAAATGAGTCTATGGCGGTAATATGTATGCATTTTTAGGTCTAGGTTGGGTAGCGGGTTTAGTGGGACCCAAAACCCAAACCCAAACTCAAACTGCATAATTAATATATATATATATATATATGGAAGAGATCCTGTGAGACCACCCTCCTAGGTGAGACCGTAGGAACAGATCTATTCCATCAAAAAAATAAATCAATGGCCAAGATATGAATAAATATATACATCAGTTGATATGAAAATATGCACTTGAAGGGTAAAATAGGAATAGATGAAACAAAAATGGTAAGCGTAACGACCCGCCTTCCGCAGATCGGACGATCCGTCCCCACAAATCAACACAAGTCTTTCCAAATAGCGCTTTGTCCTCACTCACGCGCACCATAGAGCAAATTTCTCCCGGGGTCACCCATCCCATAATTACTCCGGCCAAGCACGCTTAATTTCGGAGTTTTTATGAGATGAGCACCGAAAGAAGATGCATCTTGTTGATATGAGTAGTACATATCAAATCTTTTAAGATCTCCTCAATCAGTATAGTCCCATACCTACACAACCTCGTCTCGAGATCTCCTCTTATTCGGGTGTGGGATCGGTTCATTCATGTCCCCCTCCGCCTTTAGAAGCTGCCGCCAGAGCGCTCCTTGTCCGTGCCTTCTTGCACCGACGATCACTCCCCGCCTCTTCGGCCCCGGCGTCCACAAGAATCGCCTCCCATAAATTAGGGACATGATCTTTTATTGATCACGTCCCTATAATCACGTGATTTACCCTCCCTTTCTCTCCCTTCTTCACAACAACGATCTATCCATCGCCAAGCAACCTGTAATGCTCCATACAATTCTGTAAATTATTCCATTGGATCAAGCATGACAAAAAACATAAACAACTACAGAAAGTATGGCAACAGAAACATGCAACAATTAATGAAAAGTATACAATTTCACCAAACTAACTATACATTAAAACATTACTAAATATACATTTAACTTTACACTGAACTAACTATGCATTAAAATATTACTAAGTATACAATTACACTGAACTAACTATACATTAAAATATTACTAAGTATACATAAATAATTAACTAAGTATACAATTACACTGAACTAAATATACAATTCCAATGAACTAGTTATATAACTAAGTATACAATTCCATTGAACCAAGTATAAAATTCCACAGAACTAAGTAAACAAATCCACTAAACTACTTATATAACTAATACAATTCCACTGAACCAAGTATACATTAAAATATGACTAAGCAGTGTTGTAAAAATCGGCTTCAAAGCGGCGCTGGGCGCTAGCGCCCCCTAGTTTATCCGATTTTCCGAAAATCGGCAAAAAAATCGATGCAGGGCAAAAATCGCCCTGGCGGCCAAAAAATCGGGAAAAAATCGGTCTAGGTGGTCTAGTCGAAATAAATCGACCAAAAATGGGCAAAAATCGGCCAAAATACAAAAAAATGAAAAAAAGAAGAGAAAAACTTGGTGTTTCTAGGCGCCCGGCTGCCGCCTAGCGATTTTTGCAACCTTGTAACTAAGTATACAATGTCATTTTACTAAGTATACAATTCCACTAAACTAAGTATACAATTCCACTAAACTAAATATATGATAAAACATAACCAGGTATAAAATGACATTTATCTAAGTATACGATTCTGCTGAACTTACAATTAAACATCACTAAATATGCAAGAATATTTAACTAAATAAACAAGAAGGACTCTGAAAAATAGAGTTTTGGGTAGAGAGAGAACGATAGTGCAAAAAATGGCGGAAGACGTATCAGTTTTGATATGAAAATAACTGAACAAACACGATTGAAGTTGATGGATTTTCCTCCCTAAAAATCCGCCAACCGAAAAGCTAAGATTGTATTTGTAAGTCCAAGCGCTCTACGATAATCTAGAGGGGGTGAATAGATTATCTCCATCTTTCGATTTCGCCCTCTTTTTCGAACCGAATGCTCAATCAAAATATAAAGGTGCGGAATGTAAGCAACACGCGTCGATTTAAAGAGGTTCAACCCACCTAGGGCCTAATCCTCTACCACCCCAAGATATCCGGGATGGATTTCAAAAAGAAAAAGAATTTTATTAATTACCAAAATTAATACAAATTCAACTTACAACACCTTGAAGAGCACCACACTCTTCTTCAACAACACCTTTGGAGATTACCACAATCTCCTTTGAAGATTACCACAATCTTCCGTCTTGAAGAGCACCGAACTCTCCAACACCACCTTTGGAGATTACCACAATCTCCCTTTGAAGATTACCACAATCTTCCTTCAACGGCACCTTTGAAGATCACCACAATCTTCAATCTTGAAGAATACCAAATTCTTCAACACCTCAAGAGCACCACACTCTTGAAATACCTATCACCTAGATCACCCAAGTGTATTCTTACCACAAGAATACTCACAAGGATATCTTGTGTTTGGTTGATGAATTACAATCAAGATTACACTTTGAAAAATATTACAACTCAAAAGTGCAAGTGTAATCAAGAATGAAAGCCTAGACCTCAAGATGTGAAAGTGATAGTACTTGGGGCTATTACAACAAGAATGTTGAAATGAATAACAAAGATTATGTGCTTGTGATATCTCTTGTTGTTTTTATCAAGTCTTGTGTTTGATCCCTCAAGCTTTCATCTATTTATAGGAGAGCCTTCAAATTTGAATTCCAACATAGGCTCCTCCAAAGGCTCCTCCAACATAGGCTCCTTCATGGGCTCCTCCATGTTTTCTTTTGTCTACAAATAAGACAAGGAGATTAAAATAAATATGGTTGTCTCATAAGGATACAAAAATCAGATTATAGAACAATCCCACATTTTAAGGAAGAATGGTCTGCTGACAACGGTTATATTTTTCTTTGTCAAACTAAAGGGCGACCGGGTTGCGCACAAAAGGGCGTTTGAAATTGTCTTGAAAAATTACACGGGCGACCGGTCGAGGGGTGCTCGACCGGTCGACATCACCCTAGCCTAGCTGGTCGACCTCTCCAAAAATAGAACAGGAGATTTTGCACACTTGCGGTATCGGTCGACCCCTGGCGACGGTCGACCGATCGACCGACTTGATTTTTCTTCCGTCTCATTTTCTCGTTTCAAAATCATCTTGATGCACGGGTTGCCCTATATAGGGCGGCCGGTCGACCACGAGACATTTAAATGTTGTCCAATTTTGTCGAAAATAAAACTCAAGAAATACTCCGAAAATTTAGTAAAAACATTTTAAACCGATCGAGAGTATTTAGACAACATTAGAAATATAGTTTCAATGTGAAAACCCATTGACATAAAATCTTTGAAAGTGTTGTCCAATATTAATCGAAAATAGACTTGAGCAAATACTCCTAAAATATAAAAACTATTTTAAATCATTTAGGAGTATTTGGACAACCTTTAAAACCATTGTTTTGGTGTAAAAACAAAATCATCAAAATCATGATAAAACCATTTTTCAAACAATCTCCCCCTTTTTGATGATTACAAACCAAAACAATTTTAACGAGATCGATTTTGAAAACAAAACAATTTTACCGGTTAAAGAGAACTATCCGTTGTGAGTGACAACATTCCATGCAATAAAAACACAAGGATGGGAGTAGAGATATTCAAACACATATAGCAAATGCTCCCCCTATCAACATGCACAACAAGAGTTATATAAAAGCAACTTAAACATAAGCTAAAATATTAGCTTTTCAATATTGAGCTTAAAATCTCCCCCTGTCAAAGAGACATCATTAAAAACATATATAAGTCCATACTACAACCAATGGACCATGATTCATACATAACCATAATGCACCAAGTGGACTAAATATGATCCACAACTTATGGCTTTATGAAGCCTTAACTAATAGCTTCTTTTTCGTTAAGCTTATCTTAGCTTTTATGAGCTAATGAGCTTATAACCTGTTTCTCCCCTTTGGAATCATCAAAAGAATGTTAGCACGATAAATACATCATATATTCTTATCAAAGTGCACAAGTAAACCGATGTATCGAGCCATTTGAATAGTGAAGCTTATAAACCAAATAGGAGGGAAAAGTCGAATTATACGACTTGTAGAAGCTTATGAAAAATCATTTCATTTGCAAAAACATGATCTCTATAAATATATGAGACTTTTGAAATCGAGAGAATCATGTAGGTGATGAATTTTTCATTGAAATGTTTTATCGAACACTTGGCGGCGTCAAAATTAGAAAATAATATATATAGCCCTTGTAAATGTAATCAAGCCAAGTTTTTCATCACCAAATTCAATTTAACAAGTATCATTCATAACAATCAGTAAGCTCATCACAAAAATATATGAATTTCATCAAGAAAAATACATATAAGCCACAAACTTAAGGTTCAACCCAATTGAGCTAACGATAGTGAAATTCTTACCATTCAATTGGTAAAGTCGAGCAATGATGATGATAACCGAGCTAGATAATCCCCAAAATATAAAATGTATGCAATAAAACAAATTTTGAGTGAAATTTGTGTGCAATTCATGAAGGGACGAAAAATGGACAAAATAAGCCAAAATGGCGAAGTCGGGAAACGAACTATTTTTAGCCAAAAATCATCCAGCGGCGACCGGTCCAGGCATGGGCGACGGTCGGCGGCTTGGCGACGACCATCGGCCTTGCCCCCCGATCGGCCATGGTTCTTTTCTCGTTTTGAAAATCCGAAATTTGATCCAAAAATCCGATTTTTCGCCCCTAAGTTTTAAAACGTGCAAAATGCAAACGTAGACCTCATTCAATATACATTATGTCATAATCAAGCTCGAAATGAGGTAAAATACTCGGCGGTTAACGATCAAAAGTCCGCGAGTTATCCTTGAGACGGAATTAAACACATCTCAAGTTTTTGTTAAAAATCACAATCCCTTAAAAATATATCGAATCTCAATATGTTTAGTTCGATTATGACGAACAAATTTTGAATACGAATAACCGTATAATAGATACCAAACTTGTTATCCCGAAAAAAAATAAGAACGCGTTTTAAATCATTGGATACAACAAGTCATAAGAAGAAGTGCCTTTCAAATATTTGAAAATTTCTTTTAATGGCACTTTAATGAGATTTGTTGGGATAGTTTTTGAAGTCGAGCATATAGACATAAGGTATATGGAATGTCGAATCTATAGGAATAATACAAGAAGACATACCTCGAATTTGTTTGTCAACCGACATGCCTTTCTCAACCTTTGTCAATCTCTTCATTGATAGCCATAGAGGTTGGAATGATTCTTCCTTCTTCAATGCCTAACTCCTTCAAGAGTTCTTTTGAAATGTAACCATCTACTTGGCATTGAATGATTTGAAGTCCAAGCAAGAAATCATGCTCATTTCAAGTACACCTTGCATCAACTTAGAGAACCATATCTTGCACAAATATTCATTAGTAGCACCAAAAATATTCTCATAAATATGCACAAGTTTAAACAATATTGCCTTTTTCACAAACAAAGAGAGTAGTATCAACTTTACCTTTTGTAAAATCATTTAGCAAAAAATAGCTAAGTCTATCATACCATACACGGGGTACTTGTTTTAAACCATACATGGCCTTAAAAACAATCATTTGGCCTGGAAAAATTTTAAACCCCTGGAGGTTGTTTTACATAGACTTCTTCTTGAATAAAACCATTTAGAAATTTGGATTTAACATCCATTTGGTAAAACTTGAAATTTTCTTAAAACAAGAATGGGCAAGTAAAATGCAAATAGCTACAAAATGTGCTATGAGTGCAAATGTTACATCAAAATCGATTACCTTCTTCTTGAAAATACCTTCGAGCTACTAACCTCGCCTTAGTTCGACCAATGTTGCCTTGGTCATCGAGTTTGTTCCCGAATACCCTTTTTATCTTCTTCATCACTATCATCATAGGGTATCCAATTGATCTAAGGTGTTCATAATAGAACATTTACATCCAAATATTTGGAGTACTTCATTTCTCATCTACACAACTTAACAAACTCATTAATGGCATCGCTTATATAAGCAAGAAAAAAAAATAGCCCAAGTGTAAAAACATGCCTCAATCACAAAATATCTTGCATAGTAGAAATAGACACTATATATAGAGACCATGAAGCAAGAAACACATACTATGCTTTTAGAATATCATCAAGAGTCTAATAAATCATGCAAGTTCAAATAAGCTTAAGAAAGCTATAAAAGGTCTCTTTTGAAATTTGCAAATCCGATATCATATAGTTGAGACCTTATTTAAAAGAAGTATTTGAACAAGAGTTGACAAAGCAAATATGTGCAATCAAATATCGAATAGTGCCTTTCAAAAAATCTAAAAATCCTCTTAATGGCACTTGTATGAAACACTATGAAAAAACAAGCACATAGGCATATGGCAATACACAAGTAAACGTACCTCGATAATTTATGCCTTTTCTTTGACAAATAATGATGAAAATGGCCATTTGTGAAAATATGTAGATCCTACACAATTCTTAAAACAAATCTAGCACAAATCATAATGATAGAAGTGTAGGCTAAGAGATATCACAAGTAAGCTCATGCCATAAAAATCCATAAGAGATGATCATACACTTTAGTCTACAAAAATGCACAAGAGTTTTAAAAACATCATATAAGGTCTTCTTTTTCAAAAATTTTAAAAATACAAATAAGTTTTGAAGACCTTAATTTAAAATTTAAATACATGAAAACTCATAGGCACAAATAAAAACATGCATACTAACTAGATAAAATGCATATTTTAAATGGGGAGATACGGTTTACCAATTCGCCGTTTCCATGGGTTGTGCCGTTCCCATTGTTGATGATATCTTCCCTTGAGAAGTCACTTTGTTGATGATGGCTTCTTTGATTGCTCCATTTCCAAGGTTTGTTACCTTCCCATTGTTGATGGTCTCTTCTTTCTTTGAAAATCATCTTGTTGATGATGTCTATGCCATTTCAAGGATTGTACTCTTCCCATTTTTGATTGTATCCTCTTCTTGAAATTGGCTTTGTGAAAAATGTTTTCTCTTCTTTGATCAAATGACACGGTCATTTGATGTCTTCTTGCGGTATGAATTTTCTTGATCATTATTTCACGGGTACCTAATATGACATTGTTTTGTGGTACCCTCATGTGTTTTGGGTCCTTTGTGATTAGTCTTGAGACTTTTAGGTCTCCAACAATAATTAGAGCTATTTCTAAAGACGACAAGTATTTACCGTATGACCCTTTTTACCGCAATAAAAACATGTAATAATTCTAGGAGCATAATGACCAACGTCTTAGAGACTTGATTCTTTTTCATGTGATTGACACCCTTAGTCTTATGATCAAGTTCTAGTTTCGAATTATCACAACAATCAACAATATTGGTTATTCTATCGGTACTTTTCGAGTTGGATTTAGATAAATCATTTTTCAAGCAATTTATATCCTCAACAAGAGTACTATTTTCTTTCTCAAGGTTTCTAACCTTGTCAAGAGTGGTGGTGTGAGCACATGATAGTGATTCATAGGAAGTAAATAAACTATCCTTATCATTTTTCAAAACAATGAATTCCTTTTTCAAATTTTTGTATTTAACAAGTAAGTTTTGGAATTCATCTTGTAGCTCATCATAATCATTTTGTAAATCACTATATTCATTTTTCAATTCATGGTCATAAGAAGTAGAGGGTTTAGAACTTACCTCGTTTTCTTCTTCGATGCCCATGAGGCATTGTTCAACTTGTTCATCATGGGAGGTTGTAGAAGGCTTATCCCATGTTGTTGGATTTGATGTTGTATCCATTTGTGAAGTAGATGCTTTTGAGTTGCTCCTTTCATTTGCATATACTTCATAGATGGCTTCTAATTTTGCCATACTTCATGTGCCGATTGAATACCTACAACATGATCAAATTCCAAAGTGGTAAGTGAACAAAGTAAAATATTAAGAGCTTTACCATTTAAAGAGATGATTTTCTTCTCTTCATCATTGAGCTTTTTGAAGCCTTTTGAGGTGTGTGGTGTATCTTTCATCGGAATGGATTCTCCATTAATGACGGTGTTCCAAATGTCGAACCCGCAACCTTGTAAGTAGCATTCCATTCTTTCTTTCCAAAATATAAAATTTTGGAATCAAACCGAGGTGGCTTGGTGGTGGAGGTGCTTGGAAAGGTGAGCTTCGTTCAGAGCCGACGATCGTTTCTCTTCACTCGCGATGTGAAACGAGCTTGCCAAAGAGTTTGGCTCGATACCACTTGTAAGTCCAAGCGGCTACGATAATCTAGAGGGTGAATAGATTATCTCCATCTTTCGATTTCGCCCTCTTTTTCGAACCGAATGCTCAATCAAAATATAAAGGTGCGGAATGTAAGCAACACGCGTCGATTTAAAGAGGTTCAACCCACCTAGGGCCTAATCCTCTACCACCCCAAAGATATCCGGGATGGATTTCAAAAGAAAAAAAGAATTTTATTAATTACCAAAATTAATACAAATTCAACTTACAACACCTTGAAGAGCACCACACTCTTCTTCAACAACACCTTTGGAGATTACCACAATCTCCCTTGAAGATTACCACAATCTTCCGTCTTGAAGAGCACCGAACTCTCCAACACCACCTTTGGAGATTACCACAATCTCCCCTTTGAAGATTACCACAATCTTCCTTCAACGGCACCTTTGAAGATCACCACAATCTTCAATCTTGAAGAATACCAAATTCTTCAACACCTCAAGAGCACCACACTCTTGAAATACCTATCACCTAGATCACCCAAGTGTATTCTTACCACAAGAATACTCACAAGGATATCTTGTGTTTGGTTGATGAATTACAATCAAGATTACACTTTGAAAAATATTACAACTCAAAAGTGCAAGTGTAATCAAGAATGAAAGCCTTAGACCTCAAGATGTGAAAGTGATAGTACTTAGGCTATTACAACAAGAATGTTGAAATGAATAACAAAGATTATGTGCTTGTGATATCTCTTGTTGTTTGTATCAAGTCTTGTGTTTGATCCCTCAAGCTTTCATCTATTTATAGGAGAGCCTTCAAATTTGAATTCCAACATAGGCTCCTCCAAAGGCTCCTCCAAAGGCTCCTCCAACATAGGCTCCTTCATGGGCTCCTCCATGTTTTCTTTTTGTCTACAAATAAGACAAAGAGATTAAAATAAATATGGTTGTCTCATAAGGATACAAAAATCAGATTATAGAACAATCCCACATTTTAAGGAAGAATGGTCTCACTTTGCACAACGGTTATATTTTTGTTTGTCAAAACTAAAGGCGACCGGTTGCGCACAAAAGGGCGTTTGAAATTGTCTTGAAAAATTACAGGGCGGCCGGTCGAGGGTGCTCGACCGGTCGACATCACCCCTAGCCGGTCGACCTCTCCAAAAATAGAACAGGGAGATTTTGCACACTTGCAGTGGGTCGACCCACTGGGCGGCCACGTCGGCCGACCGACCGGTCGACACCAGGGCGCGGCCGGTCGACCTGCTTGATTTTTCTTCCGTCTCATTTTCTTTCAAAATCATCTTCAGTACGGGTTGCCCTATAGGGCGACCCGGTCGACCACGACAGAAATGTTGACCAATTTTGTCGAAAATAAAACTCAAGAAATACTCCGAAAATTTAGTAAAAACATTTTAAACCGATCGAGAGTATTTAGACAACATTAGAAATATAGTTTCAATGTGAAAACCCATTGACATAAAATCTTTGAAAGTGTTGTCCAATATTAATCGAAAATAGACTTGAGCAAATACTCCGGAAAATATTAAAACTATTTTAAATCATTTAGGAGTATTTGGACAACCTTTAAAACCATTGTTTTGGTGTAAAAACAAAATCATCAAAATCATGATAAAACATTATGGCACGATGGCTTTACTCTTGCACGGTCGATGAATAAGCCATCGTGCTGAAAAAGTGGTCATCAATTTTTTTTAGAGTTCTCTATGTGATATCTTGATAGTGGTTGATTGCTAATTTTGTTTTTTTACTATTTTTTACAAAGGGCTTGGAAGAGGTCGAACTTTATGGCAATAAAGCCGAAGATAAATTTGTATAGCATGTTGTCGATTCTTGACGACTTAGAAATCGAGTTGCAAAAATGCAGGGATTTTGTGTACGAAGAGTTTCGAAAGTCCTGTTTTGGTTTTGTATTGTGGATGGACAACCGTGCGGTTAGTTGTAATGCCGCCCTCCATGCCGTTATTGTGAAGGAGGTTGTTAAGAAAGGTGCAATGGACGAATTTTGGTTTCGGATTGGAAGCCGTTTGATTCGGTTCTCCAAATATGAGTACGCTTTGATTATCAAGCTATCCTTTTCCCCACCACATTTAATCCAAACACCAACCACGTCTTTGCTCCCAATGGGTTGTATGATAGATACTACCGTGGTGTTAAGGTTCGATGGAGGATCTATTCTTGCATTTTGCAGGCGGTGCATTCCGTGATGATCCTTCTAATGAGTTGAAGGTGGCGAAGTTGTTGGTTGCATATTATTTGCTATTCACATGGGATCCAAGGTCCACAGTCATTGAGGATTCGTGGTGGACTTTGGTTGATCACGTTGATCGATGGGAGTCTTTCTGCTGGGAAGTACTCGTTCAGATTTTATGCCACTACCTTTCACTCATTACCCACCGAGCCCAAGAGTACTTTCCGTAATTACGGGTTTGTTTGGGCTTTCTTGGTAAGTGATATTAATGTAATTTACATCTTATAATTTACATTTAGTACAAACATACATCTTATAATTTAACTATTTTTATTGTTTTTCTTAGATTTGGGCGTACGAGGCCATACCCAATCTGGGGATTCATGTGGGGTTCGACTTCAGATTTGCTATTCCATGTCGCACACGGTGGAAGTTTCCAAGTCCTCCATGAATCTGCATGGCTTTCTTGACCGTCGGTACAAAATGTAATTTGCATTTTTCAAATTTTAACTTATGGTAATAATTAAGTAATTACTGATTTTGATCTTGCAATTTTGTAGATTGATACGCACCGGACCTTGACTGCGAGGGACAATGAGCTTCCTTATTTATTGCATGTCAATCTCGAGCTCGATCCAAAGTGTTGTTTATGTTCATCGGGGTAACCCGATCGGGAAGAAGAAGCCCATGGCGCCTATTACTCCTCAAGCTTCAAAGCGTCGACGCACCACACATGAGTCGACTTCATTGATGGATGACGATGATAGCATTGATGCCGATCCACATATTGAGATGGGTAATTATGATCGTCCAGCCCCCGAGGGCATTGTTCCAAATGTTCCTCCACACACCTCCACACCCTCTCTAGCTGCCGATCGAGCGCTATTAGAAGAATTGGTGCGGCAGCAGGTGGAGGCCATTGTGCCGACTTTGGTTGAGCATGCCATTGAGGCCTTGGTCCCGCGTTTAGTACGGCGGGAGGTCGAGGCGTTGGTTCGGTTTGGTTCGGATCGGGATGCAACAGAGGTTCTGCGGCGGTGCGGCGGAGGTTCCACCTTCTCGTAGCGGATCATGCCGGTTTGGTCCAGAAGCACGTATCTGCTATGGTACCGCCTATCGTGCGGAAGGAGGTCAGGGTACTGATTGATCCTGCCATTCAACGTACGGTATCTGCTCAGGTGCGCATTTATTTATTTTTCCTGTTAAACATTTAGAATAGAATATCTTTTGAATTATGTTATTTAATGAAGTTTCCTTCATTGTACAAGATTCTATTACCCCACGGCGGTGGGTGAGTAGATTACTCCCCCGGGTAGGCCGTGGACTACTTCTCCTCCACCGCCGGTCTTTGCAGGGGGTCAAGCGTTGGATCTGTCCCCTACGGATGTACGAACACCGATTGGGATTGGTGCATCGGTGTGGGCTCACCGCTCACATCCGGAGGGGATGATATGTCCCTTGGTGTTGTGAGAGCACGAGTGCCGCTCAGGTACCTTCGTAGCCCTTTCACAAAGAAACGAGCCCGTAAGGAGGATGCCACACATGTTGAGTATATGCGGTTCTTAGATAGCGATGAGACGTAAGTTAAATCAATATATGAATTCAAATACACTATTGTTGTTTTGTGATTTTAACACGAGTTTTTCTGTCTCACCGCAATGTTGGATACGCGTTATGCACATTTGGCGAGTTTCTTTAAGGATATCGAGTCGCCGACCATTGATTTGGATTCTGTGGTAACACAATGTTAATGTTTTTTTTTTTCATTTCCAGGTGTTATTTGTTCATGTTCATTGACAATTGATCTTATTGTTTGCTTGTTACAGACAAATTGATGCCTACTTAGTTGTACTACATTGCCGGCTGAGTTGGGTGGTGTAGTGGTCCATCCCCAAGTGCGAGGTCGTATGGGATTGGGTGACACACGATTCATTTGTAAGTTTCATGTATTTCTTAGATAAATAGTCCATAATGTGTCATTTATTTTGTTTCGGTACATTCGTGTTTTTACTATGATATGTTTTCATTATACGACTTGATCTAGGCAAAGTATGGACCGATCTACATGGAAAGAACCCACCGGGTGGATAGTTTGATGATCCGTGCCAAAGGTCATACCGGATGACCTTAAGCGCCGTTGGTGGAGTACGCCCGTGGTGAACGACCTCTTTGGGGTGGGGTGCCTCCATGGAGTTCGTTGGACCACGTAAGAACTATCTCTTTTCGGTATAAATCAATTAACTAATTATTGTTTTGTTCATACTCCCTAATTTCTAATCGATTTTTGCGGGTTGTTTTTATCCACAACATCGGCAAATCATTGGATTGTTGTGAGGATAGCGCTAAAGGATTGCACGATTTGGATTTATGAATCCAACATCCACAAGCTACCGCTTGAGGTTAGACTTGACCCGGTAGCGCGGCTCTCTATCCGTTTGTACGTATTATTCCAATTTTGCTACGGCAAACCGTTTCTACCAAGAGTGTCCTGGAGTTGACACCTCGAGAGGATTGTTGATCGTCAAGGTTGTTGGTCCATCAAAGAATTACGAACAACATGATAGTCATAGTTATGGACCGTTTGCGTTGAGGAGGGTGGAGAGTTTTCTTATAAATGTATTTGACCCGCCGCTTAACACGTAAGAGTATATAAAAACAACTTATCGTCGGCATGTAGCATTTACGGTGTATAAATTTAGCACTCGATGCATCGACTTGGACCCCTCCCCTTGATTATATTGTGTAGATTGTGGGTATTTAGTTGAAATTGTGTATATTGTGGATATTTAGTTGGAATTGTGTATATTTTGTATATTTAGTTTTTATATAATATGTTTTGGTTTAACTTGAATAACTAGGTATGATTTGGGAATGATTTGGATGAATTGGTTGTTGATTAACTCTCCGGTATAACTTGAATTGGTTGTGAGTTTCTTTGTCGATGTGGCGATGGCACGATCGCCATTTTCATCGATCGTGCCATGCATAAGGCACGATGACCACGATCGCTATTTTATCGATCGTGCATCATGTGGAACGATCAATAAGGTTTGACATGATCATGATATTGCCTATCATGCCATATATTATGCGGGTCCTGCATTAAATGATTGAAAGTATGTAACATATTCAATTGGTCCATCCATTAAATGGACTTGTTAGTTGGGGACAAACAATCTTTCCATTCGAGAGTAAGATTTATGTTACTTGTGTAACATGGGTCCATTCATTAAATGGTGAAAATAAGTAACATATTGATCGAGTCCTTGCATTAAATGGTGAAAATAAGTTACATAGTACACATGGGTCCATACAATAAATGGTGAAAATAAGTTACATTACACATGGGTCCATATATTACACTTATAAATACATGCGTATGTTCAAATGTAGATAATAAAATTGCATTAAATCTTGGTTGTGTTGACGATAAAGGTAATTTTTTACATAGTAGCTAATTTGATGAATCGTAGCTAATTAAATCTTTTTTTTTTGAGAAATAGCTAATTAAATCTTGGATGAACGTGTTTGTTATGATTTCTGTTACATGAAAAATGGTAAGAACAAGAAATGAGATCGCTAGGGCCAATAGGCGTGGTGTTGGTTGGACTTCCCAGGAGGAAGAAACCTGCTTTGACAATTTCATCATGCTATGTCGTATGGCAAACAACATACGGCGCCTACCTTGTTTTCAACGGCATATTTGTTGAACCGAGTCGCGTCTTTATCGAAGCCATGCAAAAGGATTTCCTCGTCCTAAAGTCAAGATTAAGATCCATATGATGCGCACCCACTTTCATGACTACCGCGTTTTTCTGAAGATGCCGGTGTTAATTTCAACCCGTACACTAACAAAGTTTTCCATCTCTCCAGTTATTGGGCTCATGTTAGGCAAGAGAACAGCATGCACGGTTTTCGGACTAACGGCTTCCCAAGCGTACCGTGATCGTGTTGAAGTTTTCAACACTCGTGGCGCCTAGGACATTGATTTCGAGGGGCTACCAGGTTACACTCGTAACAATTCGTTGGAGTTTGATGGCTACTCTTCTGATGAAGGTTCTCAGGATGATGTTGAACGCTCAGAAGTTGACACTGATGGAGTTGTCTGGTTCTTGGTGTCTGTTGTGTACTAGTTGGGTGGTTGTGCGCTATGTTTGTAATCTTTGCTTGTGTTGTGGTTGGTTATGTACTCTGTTAGGTTGTAATGTACTATGAAGGTTGGTAATGTACTATGGAGGATTGTGATGTAATAATAAAGTTGTTATGAAACGTTTTCAACGTGATAAAGATAATAATAGATCAACGCATGTGGCACGATCATTGCATTTATGACCGTGCCCGCGATCGCACCTACATAGACACGATAACAGTGTGTGATCGTGTCACTATCGTGTCTAAAAAGGCATGATCATAGTATGCGACCGTGCCACCATCGTGTCTATGTAGGCACGATCATAGTATGTGATTGTGCCACCATCGTGCCATTTGACACCAACTTAACAAAATCCATGTAAAAAATGTGCCACCTTAAAACACATGCATTTCCAACAAAGTTCTTTAACTTATCCAATACATAACAAACAAATAATTCTAACCTAAGTTTATAGTCTCCGTACTACTACGACAATGGGACTGTTTCCTACACTTCCACTATACAATTCAAGTTGTTTAGTATACAAATTCTTCCAATTTGTTGCACATTCATGGCGATAATTATTCCATGTTGCGACCACGGGAGGCAATGGGTGACCGCCACTCAAGGAAACCTACAAATGAAAAAAATACATGTCAACAATGAGTACACATAATCTTTACTCAATTTTTTAGTTACCTCTATAAAATGGTTATTGTTCACAAATCCAACACAAATTAGCTTGAAACAATTGGCTCTTACATTCGTAATGGTAGATATGTGAGGGACATTCGCGATCCAAACACACAAACGCAACATTGTAAGCGACGCAACCAAGTGACCCGTCTCGGGTAAACAAAACCAATGTTTCTTATCGCGTTTTGTCTCGTTATAGTAGTTGAGGCGAGACAAGATTTTGTCAACACTATCATGTTTGGCGAATACATGATTGTACAATCCTTGGTTTTCGTTCAACTCATGACATAGGTATCCTCGAACCCGACCCCATGAATCTTCACCGTATCCAAGTAGGTCCATGCGGCACGAAACCACAATGACCATCGCTCACAACATCCTTAGTACCATAATATGTTGATGTAAACGCATTGGAAGTTGCTCCATAAAACCACTAATGGTCACTTTCTCGTCCTTTTGACGACAACCTATTGAAACACAACATGAAGAACAAAGGGGACATTAGCAACAAATATGTCATGTGTACATGCACAAATAAAAGAGACGATATTTACCGATAGCTTTTGCCTCGGCATCGGAGAGAACATATGTTGATTCGATAGACCAACATTAAAGATTACTTCATCACATGGTGAACAACTATCTTTAATAGACTCGACATATTCGAACCTACTGGGGTCACGTTTGGTTGGTTTGGATTGTTTAACCTTTACGGACTTAGGACGACCACGTGTGCGAAGCTGTACTTCAGGCTCAATTAGTGAGGTTGTTCTTGGATTCGTAATCTCCGTAATTCTTTTCAAAATTAATAACCTCTCTGATTCGGGTGCTTGTTCAAATTTGGTGAAAAGATCACCGAAACACTGAGTCCATCGAGACCCAATTTCGGGCCCAACTCCAGCTTCGTCTTTGCTAGTCGGTAATATATCTAATTTTCGCCAAAATGAAGCCACTCGATCAAGTGGAATTGGCTTATCCAAACTCACATATTCAGAAAGTTCATGAGCACATGGGAGTCCGCACGTCTTTCTCAATACACAACCATACAACAAAGGGTCTACGCTACCCTCAGCTACACGATGCATTTCAGTATAGATCAAATTCAATGCATGTATAGACACCATACCTCGTAGTGACATGAATAGTATTTATGTAAGACTACATTTACTCGCTCTTTCTCAAAAGAATGTTTGATTGCATTGTGTGATGTCTCGAGGAGGGTGTGAATCTGTTCCCAACATGTCTCGAAATTACCCGACTAGACGCAAACCGTCTTTTCAATGCTTTGCATGGTGACTCTCCGCCCTATAAGGATTTTTCAAACAATATTATATTAATTTTTAGGATTGTATATGATATAACTAAAACGCAATGATGAGCACAATAAAGTGAATTACCTATTTGTTGTGGTGTTGTCGAAATGCATGACATTATTCGTCCAAGCAGACATAAATCTTTCTTTATATGGCCCCATCCATTGCTCTATTACATATTGTACGACGGCTGAATAATCACAAAATTCTGACTGCAATCTCCTAATTAAGTCATAAAATGATTGCTCAGAATCTGCGATGACCAATAAATTACAATAGAAGTTAAAAGATTCCCACTTCTCTTTTGTAGCCAATATTTTTTTGCAGTTTGCCAAAATATTCCTACTAATGTGCCACCGACAGAGAAAATGTCTCGAAGTGGGAAATGTCGTCTCTATTGCATTCATTAGAGCTAATTATCTATCAGTAATAATCACATTTGGCAGGGAAGATGGGTCCATCAATGATTTTAAGACTGAGCAAGCCCATATGTAATTATCTTCCCGTTCGTACTCCATATAAGCAAATCGCATACAAAATGTCATATGTGTCGATGTCACACCAACAATCTCCAACAAAGGTAACTTGTACCTATTAGGTTTGTATGTGCAATCCATAAAAATGACACTCGGAAAAGCACGCAACAACTCAACGCTTGTAGGGTGAGCAAAGAATATAGCCTTCACGGTGTTACTCGTCTCACAACGTCTATGATGATAGAAATATCCACGCTCCTTCAATTTATGCATAAGTTGTTGCATTTGAGATCGACCCTCACGCTCGACAACTCTATTCTTCATACGGGCATTGTAGATAGTCCGTATGGTGGACTTATTATCTTGAAACTTATTTTGTAGGCCAAACAAAATGTCCTTCGGCCGAGTATTGCCATGTGACATATCCAACACATATTCTTCCTCACTTCTTGATAATCGACCGGCATAAGAGTGACCTCCAAATATTGTGCAATTGGATGATTATGCACACCACATTCAACATTTAGTGACCATTCTCCTTCAATTGTTACTTGCCGACCCCTCAAACGAAATGGGCAACCACATTTCTTAGTTCCAGATTCTCTCTTAGAGACTTTTTTTTCAAATTTCTTAGCATCATTTTGTTCGACATCTCTAGTCTTTTTTGAATCACGGTAATGCCCACTACGTTCACAAGCCAAAAATATCCGAGGTCTTTTCTTTCCTTGACCACCGTCCGACCTACTTATTACAATTACCATGCCGTGCTCATGTCCTCTCTCACGCACTCCAATCAAATAATTTATCCCGAGAAACAAATAACTCACGTCGTGAACACGTGTGTGTAATCGGTAACAACACCAAGCTCTTCAACATTCTCATCATTCTTGGGAGGACAAACAACACTATTTTCCGTAGTAACGAGGCCATACCCTATTAAAACAAAATCAACAAGCCCAAAAAACAAATCACAAAATGGCACGATCAATACCATGATCGTTCCACCTTCGATCGTGTCACATGGCAATATGGCACGATATGGCACGATCATTGAACATGTGATCGTGCCATATTGCCATGTGGCACGATGGACGTGATGATCGTGCCATCTTTGTTGATCGTGCCAATCGGAAAAATAATGGTGCGGCGAGAAATATCGAACGGTAAAAGTGGATAAATTACATAATTTTGAAATTTGAAAACCAAGAAGATACTTACAATATTTGGAGGAATTAAATCTTTGTTGTCCATTTAAGCTATTGTGTTGGTGTCGAAAAAACTAGGGTTTATAAGAACAATGTTTGACTTTTCTCAAGAAAGAAGAAGAAGAAGAAGAAATGTAGTTGAAGGATATGGGTGGATGTGTTTTAGTAGATTTAAGTGTAATGAATGATGTGTGTGTCTTAGAGATTGGGAGGGTGTATTTAGAACTTGGCTTTTAGTAAGGGTATTATAGTCTTTTAACTTAATGACATTTTTAAAATATTAGAAAGTGTGTCTTTCATCAAATTTGGGAGTCTTGCGATAATTACCCTTAATTTATTAGCGAGAACATGAGGAAATTTTTGACTTAGTGATCACACTTGCCACTGTCATAAAAACTCGCCATTCCTACCATGAAGACTCAAGAGACAATAATAAAATGCAAGGATAGAAAATATTCAAAACTATATTTTATAATTTTTTTTATAGCAGCTATCTGAAATTGTGGCCCAGAAACAATTAAATAATTAATCATATTCGGCCTCTATGTGCAAAGAAATATTACACGTATTTTATTTCATATATTATATTTTTGGTTGTGGCCAGTGGGGAGGAGTTCTGACTTCGGAAGAATTTAAGAAGAAAATCATATTTAGTTTTAGTTTTATTTTGAGGATAGATACATTTTAATGTATATATCTTCTTTTTAATTCCATTAGATTTAAATAATTTGTGAGTATAAAATAAATTTATAATATATACTTATAATATAACAGTATCGGTGTAATACTGCCCTAATTTAATTACATTTATCTCAAAAATAAATAAATACTATTCCCTTTTAAGGGAAAGAAAATGCTTCTCTCCTCAAGTTACAAGTATATCCAAACGCAGCTTAAAACCCTCAAAAAAAAAAAAAAAAAAAAAAAACGCAGCTTAAAGACTGTTAAAAGAAAAACCCTGAAAAAGGGAAGAGAGAGAGGAGAGAGAGAGGAGAGAGAGAGAGAGTGATGAGAGAAATGAGAAGCCTGAAATAGAGATAGAAAGATCAGACAGAGAAGAAAAAATAGACACCCCTTTTGCCCTCAGGCCTCAGCTCACAACTCACGAAATAAAAATAGAAGTAAAAATAGTCAAAATATTTCTCTTTTTCTGTGTAGATAGAGATACACACATTCACTCTCTTATCTAAAATTGTGCACTTGCTTGAATCTTGTAAAAATCCCTTCAATTTTTCTTTTTGTGTGTGGCGATGGGTGTAACTGATATGGTGTCTTTCACCACTGAGCTTCGCAAAGGTATATCCACAGAACCCGGATCTTTTTTTCTTATCCTTTTTCTTATCCTTGAACTTTGTACTTTCATTTGTGTACTTACTTTTTTGGTTCAGATTTTAAGAGATCTGTTGGGGTAGGTGTTATTGAAGTTCGGAATTGTGGCTTTGTTTCTTCTCATTTTTCTTTACTTGATCTTTTGCTTTATTTTGGGATGCTGAATTTGGAGAATTGTAGTACAATAACACTGTGATTTATCTCAAGTTACAGTTCTTTCTGTAGTGAGTTCAATTTTATATTGCTTATTGCTGATAATGAATATTTCGTTTGTTTTCAGAATTCAGATGATTTGAAAGTTTTTTCCCCCTGAATTTAAATGACTTATTCTAGCTGTAAGATTGTAACTTTTGGCTAATGTATCAAGGGTGGTTTTATATTCTTATTTACTGCAAGAGATGGTATCATTCAAAGTATGGTAGTTCAAGTAACTGGTGCTTTCAGTCTAAGTAAAACCTGTGACTGGTCTTGTTTCAATCAAACTTTTTTTTATTATTTTCAAATTATGATTGCAAAATCTATGCATTTCTCAACCAGAATCTGAAAATTTCTTTACTCATGGTGTGTCTCCATTATCTAGGTACATGACCCATTGACGTATCGATTCCCAATGATATTTGTCTTTCATGTGTGTGTGAGTGTTGATACAGCTTTTAGAACATTCTGACTTGGAAGAATTTATTTGTCTGCAGGGTTTGGCTAACACAATCTCCATATCACAGTTTCAATTATTTCATCGAAGAATTTTCCATTTTTATGTAGAGCACCATTCCTTTCACCTATTTAAAAACCAAAAAAGAAGAAGACAAAAATAATGAACTTGCCAGGAAATGGAGCTTCTACTGGTGACAAAAAGCTTAGTTCTGCAAAAGCAACTTTGAATCCAAATGCCACCGAGTTTGTCCCGTTTGCTCTCAGGTCATGTTCTGCAGGCATTACCATTCCAGATACATCTTGAAATCTGCTGCCACACCTGTGAAATCTATATTAGATAGATCAGAGTCATCAGTTTCAAATAAATCAGATGAAGAGGCCCAACAATATTGGCGTCATCAGCTTCCAGATGACATTACTCCTGATTTTAATGTCATGGGCTTAGATGATACTCAAGGGATCAACAGTTTATCCTTGACTGATGCTAATGAACTGTCAAGATTTAGTGGATTATCACCTCAATCTCTTAATGGTAACGGTTATACTGAGAAGTTGAGAAATTCTGTCTCGCCCTATGGAGAATATCCATCGCCTAGGGGTTTTCAGCCTTCTCTTGCTAAACCTTGGGACAGAGAAATTGTCAACAATGATCAGGTTCTTGCAAGAGATGGGCATCTCTATAATGGAAATTCGAGACTCGATTTCTTCGCTGACATGTCAAATGAGCAATTATTGGTGGACAATGAAGATGTTAGCCCTCTTGAGTTTTTAGCTTCACAATTTCCTGGTTTTGCTGCTGAAAGTCTTACAGAGGTGTATTTTGCCAATGGCGGTGACTTAAACCTGACAATCGAGATGCTTACTCAGCTTGAGGAGGTAGGCTATTTCAGTGTTGATATTGGCATATTGCATGACTTCTAATCTAGAATTCTGTTAATTCCATATGATGTTAATCTTAACTATGTAAATATAACATTCAACAAATCTATGTTTGATCGATAAGCCAAGGAGAAAAAGAACTTTTCCCGCTGCATTTGAACTGCAGCTTATAAATTTGTCTAGTGTTATTGATTACTTTAGTAGATGAAGCCTAATTTCTATGGAAACTATTGAAACAAAAGATGTTAGTCCTAACAGAATAATATAATCAATGTTAGACAAGTGAGTTATGATAAGAAAAGGCAGTGGGTGTGTAGTTCGGTTGAGAATTGAGAACTGAGAACTAAAGTTGTTGAAAGTTTGCCTTTTATGAATCCAATATAATATTTGAATAAACCATAGAGATTGTTTCAGCGTCATATCCGAGTGGAATACCAGCATATGTTTGAATGAATTTTCAGCTTTATGATCTTTAATATAATTTTCATTCTCTTTGAAATCTTGAACCTTTTTAGAACCTTTCATCTGTTGGATCTTTTACTCAGCAATAGTTCTCTTAATTCTAATGGCCTGTCATTTCATTACCTTCTATTGTTATATGTGTCTGGCTAATTGTTGTACAATATGTTGGTGGTATGATAGCTTGGGAAAAAAAAACTCTCTCTTTTTCTTTAGGAGGTATATTTTACCCAATATCGGGTCAAATCATCAGAGTTGGTGACCCTAATGGACCATGTGTTATTGGTGTGTGTTAGCTTTAGCTTGCTTTTGGACTATCTACTTATGTGAGCAAGCAGGATATTGTGATAGATACTTGGGATGAATGTTCGATGACATCCTATTATGGATTAGATGAGTGTTTACTGTTTATTCCTAATTGGCGTGAAATAGATTTCTTCCATGATATAATCTTGTATCTGATTATGATACATACTGTACCAGGATAAAAGCAGGAATGTATCGCCGATTTGTTTTCTTATGCAAAGACTTTTTCCCACAACTATTGTCTGTTTAATGGATTTCAAGAGGCAACCTTTTTATGTGTATCTTTTCCCAAGACTTTTTTGTGACATGTAACTCATGTGTAGATATGTTGGCCATACTTTTTCATAGGGATAATAAGTTCTTTGGTCCTGTAAGTTGGACTACTTTGAGATTTAGTCCTTTATGTATTCACCTTTAAAATTTGGATATTTATTCCTGTTTTGACTGAAATAGTATATTTTTATTGGAAATTATAGATTATGATCGGTTAGGTGCAAACATGTCAAAAAACATTGGGGATTTTGGTGATATGTCGCAAAAAATGCACCAAAACATTTAAATCCTCAAATTTTGTGTTGATCTTTGGTGATTTGACGTGCCAATTTTTATGTCAACTCATCAAAATTTTCAAATTTGTTTAGAGAGATTACCATCCAACGGTCATAGTTAGTAATTACAGTAAAATTATACAATTTCGGTTAAAATGGGTCTAAATCTCCAAATTTTGGAAAGATATTGGACCAAAATTTGAAGGTAACTACTTGGAGGACTAAATCTCCAAGTAGTCCAAGTTACAGGACTGAAAATACTAGGCAAATTTTTCCTATTTTGTCGCTTATCCAGAAATTGTTTTGTAAAATCCGACTGATGTGTAGATTTGTCGGCCATGTGTTTTCGTATATGATTTCCACAGTATGTTGTACTTCATTGCAGCTTCAGTTTGATGAAGCCTTGAATCATACTCCTAATTCAGAGACCTTTTCTACTCCAAATCTCAATGCCTTGGATTTTCCTGCTCTCTCCGTAACAGATGGTCAAAATGGTTTGGCAAAGTTTTCTGGTGATGATCACCAAAGTGTTAGTTCTTATCGGTCTCCCGAAAAGGATAGCACACTTTTATTCAGATCTTTTTCATCCGTTCCAACGAGTGGGCCCACAGACTTTGCCTCAGCTGTAAGAAAAATACCATCCCAAGATCCTAGCATTTGGAAGTATGATAGAAAAGGTTCTGCAGACACAAGCATCGGATCGAGTAGAAGTTCACAAGTCCTTGGAAGCTCGTATCATGCGGGCCAAGGCAGGGGCATTTATGGTAATACCGTGCAAAATCGAGGATCAGCTCATGCATCTCAAGTCTGGCTTGAAACTGGAGAAGCAGTTGGTAATATTGTGGAGCCAATAAATTTAACTTGTTCTGTGAAACTTTAAGGGATTAGTTACAAAAACCTCCCTGAGGTCCTGGCTAATTACAAAAAGACCTAGAGGTTTGATTCCGTCTTACATTTCCCCTTCATGAGCAAAAAGCCATTTCAAAAATCCCGACAATTATAATAATATTACAATTACCCCTTAAATTTAAGACATAATCAAACCTCAAGGATTTTTTTTTTTTGGTAATTTTGAAATGTCTTTTGGTTTTTTTGTAATTAGCCCAAACCTCAGGGGTGTTTTTGTAATTATCCCAAAGTTTTATTGTGTGAGGACGCTTTTTTGCATGTCTATATGATTTAACTTTGTTGAGATGACAGCTAATATGTATTCCGGGATGCGGGGGGAAGCTCGTGATCATGCGCGCGTACGCAACTCATACTTTGAGCAGGTATGTTCCATGAGTAGGTCCGAAAGGGTGAAATGAATATTTTAAAAAAACAGAGTATGTTTATCCCTTGGTATTATCTGTTAGATACTTTCACAATTTATTTACTAAAGTTGTGGCACTAATGTTTTACCGACCTTAGAATATGTTTACCGCTTCGAAACGGGGATCAACGTGAAATTTTCAAAGAGGTGTTTTGCTGAAGGAATGTGAGTTTCTGTCGAAAAGTTAATGTAATTGAAGAGTTATGTCTTTTCGGAGAAGTCACGAGTTTGGTTATATATAAGTTTTCTGATTAAACATTTGAGATACAACATTATTAATTTTTGTGTTTAAGCATCATCTGTATGGAGACTAAATAGAGTGTATTTTCGGCTTGATAAAAAAAAAAAACCCACATTTTGAATCAAACAACTCCATTGTTTCTTGAGAGAGATTTTCTATAGAACCCCGGTGCGACATTGAAGTTAATCTGGCAAGGGAGAAACATCTTTTAAACATAACGATTTTCGTGCCTTGGAGTCATCATTTCTTCCAGTACAATTTTCAACACTATCAACAATTTTCTGTTGATTTACACCAGAAAGCTTTCGAGTTCTCTGTTATGAATTGATAGTCAGATTCAGTGGTGACATTACAGGGTTGTGCTTCATTTATTAATACTTTTATGCTATGTTCGTATAGTTGTCTGTATGAGTGAACTGTGACTCGCTTCGTATAATTGATCGTATCTGAAATATTGTATGAGATTAGGCACGACAGGCATACCTCATTGGTAATAAGGCCCTAGCCAAGGAGTTGAGCATTAAAGGACAGGTCCACAATATGCAGATGAAAGCCGCGCACGAGAAAGCTCAAGATTCAATTTATCGTCAGAGGTTTGTTGTTTGTGGATCCAAAATGGCACTCAAATTTTATTCATGTTGAAAAATGATAAACGTTGGCCATTTTGTTTACAAAAACTACCTGATTAGTCTAATTGTAATAAAAGTATAATTATGTTTCAAAATTACAAATAACACATTAAGTGATTACAAGCACCCTCCTTGAGGTTTGTATTTGCTTAAGAAATACCCCCTTTAATAGGTGCAATTTCTAAATTAGAAACAAATATCAAGGAGGTATTTATAATTTTGAAAGATAATCGTTTATTAGTTATTATTAGGGATAAATAAAAAAAACCCCGAGGTTCGGGCTAATCACAAAAAAATCCAGATGTTTTGAAAATTGCAAAAAGAAAACCTTGAGATTTGATTTCGTATTACATTTTCCCATTCATAAGCAAAAAATATTTCAAAACCCCCCTAACATTTATAAAAATATTGCATTTACCCCATAAATGTAAGACAAAATCAAACCTAAGGTTTTTTTTTTTTTGTAATTTTGAAATATCTTTGGATGTTTTTGTAATTAGCCCAAACCTCAGGGATGTTTTGTAATTATCCCTCATTATTATTAGAGTGAATCTCAAGGGTGTTTTTTGTACTTAACTCTATATATAAGGAAGACTGGAGATGAACACGCTTCCCTTGACTGTCTGCCGGATATTAGTCATTTTGCACGTTTCACTAATTTTGCAGGAATACAGAAATGCAGGCCAATGGGAGAGAGCGAATGATCGACCTGCATGGTCTACACGTGAGCGAAGCGATCCATGTGCTCAAGCGTGAGCTGGCGGTACTAAAGAATGCTGCCAGGTCAGCAGGCCAACACTTTCTGGCTTACATTTGTGTCGGGACGGGTCACCACACGAGGGGTTCTCGTACTTCTGCAAGACTTCCCACTGCCATTCAACGCTACCTCCTGGAGGAGGAGGGGCTCGACTACTCCGAGCCACAACCAGGGCTCCTTCGGGTCGTGATATTCTGAATCATAAAGGTATAGGAGATTTTTGCCACACTGTGTTACCATGGAAATTTATTGAATTGGAAAAACATAAAAAATATAACTTTGTTGTACCTGTAAATGGGAGGAAAATTGTAGGAAAATTGTGCACAAGGTTAAAAGGTGAAAAGAACCAAAAGGGAAGAAAAAGATTTGAAAGGATGTTAATTTTTTCTTTTTGTAGGTCAGTGATATACATCGGCCTCTTTTTGTATTATTTTGTTACTTTTTTTTTGGCCTGTTACATTATTTCTTATATGCAGATGTAACTGATAGAATTCATTCATATGATAGCGTAAATTCACCAAGCATTTGGAGTCTTCTAATGGCTGTAGGCTTCTGCTAAACTAGTCTTCCTTTGTGGATGGGTAAAAGTGATGAATATATTCATTTCGCCCTTTTATGTAGAGTGCATAAAAATGTGGCTATTACATCATACATAAAATAGTGATAATAAGCTAAATTGGCTATTTATATATATATTTTTTTTGAAAATGGAAATAGGCATGTTTCTCAGTTATTTTGACTAAAAACTGATGAGCATGCATTCTTGTATTCTTTGGCGAAGTATTTGACCAATTTTAAAAAAATCAATGTGGTACATTTCCCGATCTCAAGAAATGAGTCTGAGAATCATTCTCGGTCCTGGGAAATGAAAAAAAAAATGACAAAGTTGACAACTGAAATTAAAATGGATAAAAGACGTGTTTTCAAAAAACTTGGCTACATATTCTCCTAAAACTTGGCTAAAAACAATTTTGTCATGTACAAATGACAAAAGGTCTCTTGGAGGAGATCTTTTCAAAGTTCCAACCTGATTTTCATCTAGCCTGCAAAGGACTATCGGAGTTCTCCGGAGAGAACTTTGGCGTTAATACTCCAACGATCAAGTTAGTTTCAAAGGGAAAAGAGCGTATAACAAGTGTATGTAAAAAATATGACAAATGTTGAATATAAGAGAATAAGATGATCTATTTTTCCACATACCTCCTCCTTTTATACTCTCCTCCCCTTGTCCTTGTTGTCCACGTGGGCGTGGCGACCTCCAATTGGTCGTCTCAATTGATGAAAGTCTGCGCCAGGTTGGCCAAAGGAACTAGTCACTTCTGTCAGCTCGGCTCTGACAAGGATTACTTTCTGTCGCATCGATCTCCTAGGACATTAAATACATGTCAGGTTCCTTAACGAGCAATTAATGCTAGCAGGTCGGACTTGACATTTATTTACTTATTGTCAGGTCTGCCTTTGAACACAATTAATGCCCGGTAGTCGAGTCGACCAGTATCTTTTAGTAACTATCCGTCGGGTTAATCAGTATCCTCTAGTAAATATTTGTTAAGTTGGGCGTATCAAAGAATTACTCTTTGTCAGCCTCGGTCATCCTCGATAAATTGGTCTTGCTTGTTTCCCTTTCACGCTCATTAAATGCATGCCAGGTCGAACATATCCTCTAGTAACTATCTCGGTCGATCGGACGTATAAAAACGTTACTCTTGTCGGGTTGGCCATCCTCGATATTTATTCTCCAGGTCGTACCTACCAAGGGTCATTATTTGCTAGGTCGACCACTCCCCTTAATATTCTTTCGCCAGGTCGACTTTTTGTTTGCCATGTTTATTTTGTTCAAAGGGTCCTGTCTTGTCTTTTAACTTTCTAGGGCGTGTCACCAGGTCTCCTCTAACTATGTCCCAAAATCAAGGGCGTAGCTGGGGGGCCAACCCGGGCCCCGCCCCTCCCCCTTTTTAATTTTTTTTTCTAGGTAAATTTTTTTTAGAAAAAAAAATTATTTAATTTTTGTATGGTATTTCTTTTAACTTTTTATCTGGTCCACCCAATTTCGTATATTGACCCACCCCTGTTTTATTTTTGGCTATGCCATTGCCCAAAATGGCAGGTCTCCTTAACTACGCCAAATCAACTACTCCCCATATTCTCCTAGTTGAGATCGAAGAGCTGAACTAGGTGAGTGGAAAAGGACAGGTCTCTTTAACTACGGCGAATCAACTATTCCACTTACTCTTTAGTTGAGATCGAAGAGTTGAACTAAGTGAGTAAAAAAGGACAGGTCTCCTTAACTACGCCGAATCATATTGTTATCTTAAAACATTTCATGAATGCCCCTATTTGATTCATTTGACACCCGCCATTGTGCATTTTAAGTGGTTATTCATTATGTACGAAAATACCCAGTAAATGGTTAAATCGCCAACTCATAGTTATTAAATATTTTCTAATCTAAAGTATTTCTTTTTCGACTTAAGTACATCTGAGGGGCAACATAGAATTTCTTTATTTTGTTTGGACTGATGTCAGTAGACAGTAATGTTCGTGATGGCCTATATAATATCCCATTAGGTGCAATATATAAGACACGGATAAATAATATTAGAGGAAGTTATAATTTAAAATTTGTAATTATTAACCAAATATTAGAGACGATTTTTATAATTAACAACAAACGAGCACGGGAAACTGCACAAAGTTTATTCAACAGATGCATGAGTTGCAACACAAAAGCAAGATTGAAAAAATCTTGACCATTCTTGATAAGTGAAGTTGAAATGGAGAACTGAGGTGTATATTTTGGTATTATTCCATTCATCAACCTTAAGAAACCATTTTGATATTTTGGTATCTACCCCAAGGTTTGAGTTAATAACAAAAAAGATCCAAAGGTTTTTGAAATTACCAAAATCCCCTTAAGATTTGATTCTTTATTACATTTGCCCCATTCACAAACAAAACTATTTCATTCACCTCCTCTACATTTGTTAAAATATTAGAGTGTCCCCCTTACACTTAAAAACATAATCAAACCTCAGGTCTTATTTTGTAATTTTGAAATTACTTTCTCTGAAATTCTTTATACTATTCCTAAGCATATCCAATCGCACCCTAACTTGTTTTCTTTGGTTTTAAGGGAAAAAACTTGTTCTTTGGTAATTTCTCCTAGAAAATTTCCATCTAATTTTTCGAATATATACTTTTGTTTTTATTAAGCAATATTGGTCTCAAATTATAGATCTCGAAGAGACGATTAATTTGATATATTATATATTTCAAACGGATAAACAAACCAAAAAATTATTACGACTCAAATTTTGATTGTAAAACAAAATTTTACATTAAAATTCGTGTTAGATGACCACACACGCAGACATTCATGACATTCATTTGTGCACAAAACTGAATTCAACAATAGAAGATCATGTTAATATAATTTCACTAATTTCATGAAATTAAAACATGTTAATGTAACTTCATGACTTTCGTGATATAAGACTAAGTTCACGATCTGAGGTCATATTAGTGTAATTTCACGATATAAGACTAATTTCACGATAGAAGGCCATGTTAGTGTAATTTTACGAATTAGACCATGTTAGTGTAATTTCATGATTTTCACGATATAAGACTAATTCATGAACTTCTCAATATTATGAGATCATGCTGATATAATTTCATGAATTTCATGATATAAGATTATGTTAGTGTAATATTTCACGGATTTCATGTTATTGTGCATTTGGTGTAATTTTACGAATTCAACGATATACTATAATTTCACGAATTTAACGATATAACATAATTTCACGAATTTCGGTCAAACGAGTGGTGGATCGAGACAAAGTTTTTCGGTCACTTCTCACTCTTTTATTGTGCATTTGGTCCCAAAGTTTTGTTTTTACACAAAATAGTCCCATAAGAATCTAAAGTTGCATTTTTGTTACCGTGGCCGTTAAAAAACTAACGAAGAGCTACTTCAGCCGTTACGTTGTGGACAAACATTGCAGTAATGGTCCCATAGGAGTTGGACAATGTATTTTAGTCCCATTATTATTAAGTATGGTCCCAATTTTTTTTAATGCAAAACAGTCCCATAATAATCTAAAGTTATTTTTATAGTACTCCATTGGCATTTGACGTCGGATGGTAGTAAATGTACAATTTTGTAGGAAACAAATATATATTATTTACTAAGTATATTTTTACTATATTTTTCATTGATCTTAATATCTTAAAAAAAATAAGATAATACACACGCAATCTTAAAAGGAGAGTGTTGTTACAAGATGTTGATTTTGATGCTTGCTAAAATCGAGGCTTGACCCATTAAGATTATAAAAGACCTAGACCCGTCCCTATTCATATATGTGTAGCAAGTATGATCAATCAGACCCACTCACTTCATATATTTAATCTTATGTGGTGTGCCTCATACATACAATAAAAAAATTCACAAAACAAATAATAGGCGAAATTGCAAATTTTTTTGTAACAAAAAGGAGGTTGTAGAAAGGTCGTGCAAAGAAAAATAGTCTTCAAACAATATAAAATTCACTTTGTTTCTAGTTTCACCATAAATTAGACATTTTGCTAAAACTTAGAAATTCCGATGGATTTCGGTCACATGAGTGACACATATTTTTTGATAAAATTACGACTAAAATTGAGTTTAATAATTATTGAACTAATTTGCAAATCATGCATTTTACGAAATATTTTATGCAACCACCTATCAGTTACATGATTTATTGTACAAATTTTCTCAATTAATAAAGAACATAAATTTTAATTCATTAAAATTTTACCTTAATTATTCATTATTTTTTACTAAATGATGATTTTGAAGTTAAATAAATAATCAAATGACTACAAAGGAGATAAGTTAGTTTAGATTTATCTATTTTTAATATTTTTATTTGGGAAAATTGCATTTTTGGTCCCATAGAATATGAATAGTTGCAGTTTTAGTCCCAACTGCAAAGAAAATAAAAATGGGACCGAAATTGCAAAGGAATTAACGAAAAAATTGACGGTGGGACTAATTTTGTAACAAAACCATTCCAGTGGGACTATTTTGAATTCATGGGACCAAAATTACAATCACTTAAATCTTGTGGGACTAATATTACAATTTTCTCTATGATTGTATAATAATAGTTGATATTATATTTTTTTTGTTTAAATTATAACTTGATGTGATTGTTGATTTGGAAAATGAGAGAAGTGAAGTGTAATTTTTGAAATATTTTACAACAATCACATGTTCATGCAACATTTTGTCCAAAAAGTGGGAGAGATAAAAAACCTCTCACAAGCAAGCACTCCCTTGACTATTCTCTCGAAGTATATAAAAATTTCTCTCTTTTGTAGTTATCCCAAACTAGTATTTTACCCGTGCGATTCATGAGAGTGTTTTCGGGGTGTGGTGTTGCTATAAAAATAAAATATCAATAAAAATATAATCTATTACAAATCTTTGAGAAAGCAAATTACTATTGCACAAAAAATTACAAATTTTGAAATACTTCTTATTAGTTGTTTGTTTGTTATTTGGCACATCGTCACCGCAAACTAATATTTTCATCCCTTTCGATTGGTAACTCGAGAAACCACACATATAATTGGCCATGATCAAGACCGATTCTTGAGATATAGGTCGACATTAGAGAGAGATTGCCGCTGGCTTTTGTTCACCGTCATGACATACGACACGATCAAAAGGAAATTGCCTTCTCTCGAACTTGAAGGGAATCCTTATGTCGATGGTGTAAGAGTCATTCGCGGAATCAACACTTTATGTCCTCGTATTGGCTCGATGAGAATCTTGGATTCAAGCACATGTTTACCAATCCTTGTAATCACTAATCGTGTACCATTACACAAACCAATTGAATGGTCTATATTTCTCGGGAGCATAATAGAGTCCCAACCTTCAAATGAATTTCATGATTAGGAACTCGAACATCTTATATCATTTAAGAATTTGGTGTGTGCAAATCATGTAAAAAATCAATATTAGCCTCCGATTTGCAAGTGCTTTATCCGAACTCAAATAAGTATGACCTTCCTCGATGTGTTCAAAGAGGTCATATATTGATTTATCGACTCAACCACATCGAGAGTAGGTGCCAAAATAGCTCTTTCCTTTGGATAAGTCGGATCCTCGATAGCATCTTGAAACATTGGATAAATGCTTTCAATGATAGTCGAAATCAGATCACCGTTTGATTCGAGCAAAATATATTCAGGGATATCAATAGTGGCGTAACCGTCATTTTCTCCTCCAAGTGTTCCATCTCCGATATTTGCAATACATTCAGAAAACTTCACCAAATCCGCATAATCATTGCTTTCACCTAGTCATTGAAGCCGCATGTTCTTAGTTAGTCTAAGAACAAGATAAATGTCTCCACAAATGAGAAGAATTTTTCATGGAATTGACGATATCCTGCGATGTCCCTTGGTATGATTTGAAATATTTGTCCGAAATCTCCCCCACACGACCATTTTGCCTCCAAATGGGATATGCCGACTTCCTGGTTTGACTGTCCTCATAATATCTTTTATAGTTGTGTCCATCGCCTCAAAGCAATTCTTGTGCATCATTGGAGCTTCATCCCATATTATTAGTTTACTACGCACAATTAATTCAACAAGTGGAATGCCAACTTTGATTTCACAGCTTGATCCTTCATGTGGATTTATCGGAATAACAAATCGAGAATGTGCAGTCCTCCCACCGGGCAAGAGAAGAAACGCTATTTCACTTGACATCACGTTAAGTACAATTTGTCCTTTTGATCTTAACCCCGAAGATAATGCCCTCCACAAATAGGTTTTACTCGTACCTCCATATCCATATATAAAGAAAATACAACCTCTTTCTGATTGAACCGCACCCATGATTTCAGAAAACACGTGGCGTTGCTCATCTATAAGGTTTGAAATAAGATCTTCGTGCTCTACGACTAAGGCCTTACAATCGTATCATAACTCGTCGTAAACCAATCTGTTTTGGCTGAATTCAACACTATCAATGTTTGGAAATGGCATCGTACAAAACTCACGTAGACTCCTACCTCGGTTGCGCAATAACTTTTCAATTTTCGATAAGGAAAGATTCTTAATTTCATTCTCACTTAGAACCAGATATATAAAAAAAAAAGTTAAGAAAGAGTATAAATAGATTAATGTAAAGTATAATATATAATATCAAATGTGATACCTTGGTGTTGAAAAAGAATACGAGTGTCTATATACAATATCGTCTCCCGAAAGAAGTTCCCAAAGATTTATCCCACACTTCCTTCGCCTACTCAAACAATCAAGACAATAATAATATAAATAAACTCCCGAGAGTCTCTCGCAGATGCTCCGTGACTCACTTCAATGATGCCATCAATATACTTTTTATCGTCTTCTAACAAATCCAGAGCATAGCAGGCCTCATGATAAGAACTATGTTTGTACAAAGATGTACCTTTTTATAATTAGCATGACACGTAGCACCACACACAACATTGATAAGGCATCTCGGATAATACATGTCACCGGACCACTGGAGGAACATAAAAACACGTCTATAGTATATCCCGACTTTCTCGACTTCCACTTCTTCGTGATTTCCATGTGAATTTTGTAGGAGCTTGACAAAGATAGGTCAATTCTCTTCGGCTTCAGGATAAATTTTATTGGCTTCCATCTAAGCCAAAAACATGCTTTCCTTGATAATGCTTCTCTTGAAAATACCGCTCTATTCTTTCGTAATCATGAAATATTACACTTTGTTCGTTCTCGAGATGGAAACTAAGACGTTCAACTGGGATATTTATATTGAATTTCATATCCGAGTAATCTCCATACCGCCTCACACACAACTAAACGTATCTACAATCGCAATACAAGCTCATTTCATCTATAGCTTTCCCATTCTTCATCACCACGCTCCAAAGAGAATGATGCGATCCCGATCATGTCCCTTATTGACATATTTGAACAAATACTTGATAGATCTAGATTGATTACACCATTCTACATTAACATGGGCACCATATTTAAGTAGTAATCGGCGATTATGTGGCACGACGTTCTCGTTATCAAGAGGAAAACCATTTTTCTCGACAACCCCGCCATTATTCCTATGCCGATAACATGGATAACCTTCTTCATCAATTCACGTGGCATCAACAATGTTTTTAGGAAAATGTTTCGTACAATGACCATCGGCCATACACGGAGAATTTTTCCTTCACCACACGACCATGAATCATAAAATCTCTAGTCATAAAAATAGAACAGATCATCGACTTTTATCTATATCATCCATAGTTAGATATTTATCTTCTTTGGCTAGAAATAGAAGAATATGAGCATGAGGGAGCCCATGTTTCTCGAATTCTACCGTATATATAACTATAAAGGTTAAAATTAAAAAGAGTAAATAAATGTATAAAGATAAAATAATATATCAGAATAATATAAAAATGGCTAAACTAATGAAGATGATTCAAAAACTTGATACAACTTTCCCGAATATCTGATTATAGCAAAGATCCTTGATAAGAGCATCCAATTTGACTTTAAATATTTACGCAAATAATGTTTGGACGGTCTTCGGCATTAAGATTTCTCTTCTCAAGAAAACGAACAATCTCGTGCCATTTTTGGATTGGAGGTGAATGTTATAAATAGATCGGGATAACCACCCCATCTACATATAGCCATCGCATCTTGATAATTTTGTATCATAAATTGTGCTCCTCCGATGAAACTCGACGGAAGTATAATTCGTTTGCCTTGAGATCTGGGATCAATGTCTCCATTCAATACAATATCTGCTAGACCCTTATATATATCACAATGCAATGTCTTTTGATGTAAGCGCACATATTTCATTGGGCTGATTCAACCATTGTATAAACATCCACGACAAAAATGTGAAACAATCTTCTTGAAAACACAATAGTAGAAGCTTCGTTATTCCTTTCATGCACCTAGGCAAACAATTTTTGAACACTTACTGTTTTCCTTCCTCCATGAGTTCTACTCTTCAAATCCAAAAATGGAATGTCTTCTCTAAATCCATCCTCACCCTAAGGTAACAACAAAGGATATTTCAATGCCAAATACACAACATTCAACTCATTTATCCTCTGCAACTGTCCGTTTTTGGTTTCAATCAATATATCTCTTTCTCTTAAAGCCTGATCAAAATCACCAACAATCAAAACGACAACCTCAGAGCTTGATGGCAAGTTGTATCTTCTAGCATCCTTGCCACTTTTACCAATAAGACATAATCTAACATCTGAATTTGCACATTTCTCGTATATTTTCTCTTGCTACTCTGAAGGTTTTCACCAATATATTATTTTCATCTAACATTCTTTGAAGTCCGACAACAACATCTTGGTGCATTATTAGTATCACTTCCTTGCCTCTGATTAAATCACGTTAAATCCATAGTTAGAGAGAATTATTATATATATCCAAATATAATATTGCATTTTATAATTAATTAAGAATTACAAAGAAACAAACCTCGACGAAATTCATTCTATGATTTATCTCATTCTCTCGTATCATATATATAAAGTTGTGCAAATTTAGGTGTTGAACCATCGGATGGGCAAAGATACTACCAATTAAATGATAGTTTTGTACGTACATCCTGTAAACTGGAGCACCTCGGCCTCTGTTAATGTTGGTGTCGATCTTTCCTCCCATAGATGTAAAGTAGAACATACTATTATATGATCTTATGTTCTCTTGAAAGTGCTTGCTTTTATCGCTGTCTCCATACAATAAATTACGAAGCAAAATATGTGGTTCTTTGAGAGGAGGAAGTTCAATAATTCCATGATTGCAACATGAGCCATATTTCGGACAAGTGGATTTGATATGGGATTGTATCATCTCGTCGTACCAAAACATGGCCGCACAAAATTGGCACGTATAACTTGCATCACCGATATCCCAGTACTCTGTAAAAACTATAAATGTTTATTTTCCATTACACATTTAATTCTTTTATGTACATTAAATTAAATAACGTTAATATATGAAAGCAACAATTCTCACCATTGTTAATGGCGGCAATTGTGTCATGTAACTGAGATGGAGTTATATTTGACTCTATTGTATTATCCGGTACTATATTTGAATTGCAGTTCAAAACAGTTTCAACAGAGTCATCCATAGTAAGGTCAATAATTTCGAGAGACATGCGAAATATTAGAGGACGCCGAGGACATACGACAATAAGAATTGTTCAAATTCTTAATATTATTTTGAAGCATGTCTTCCTCGAAACGATTATTCCAAAACAATAAAATATAACGTAGATGTTTAAATTACATCTAAATATGTAATCGGATACAAAAAATATAAAATAAATTTTGAATATACCTTTTCTCACAACCAAGATGAGAGTTTGAAAAACGATAAGCAACCACACTCAAAGCATTATTTGAAATAATACTTGGGGCCATTTATAAAGCGGTCTTCCCGCTCCGCTCCTATTTTCTCGTTTAAAAAGAACGTAATAAAAAACAATATAATTTTAATATAAACACATATATTATTTAAATATTTATTTATAAGTATAATAACGATAAAATATAATTTACCATTTGTGATGTGACTAAGAGGGAGTTGGAAAATGGATAAATAATCTTGCTTGAACCATTGTTCGATACAACTCTTTTAGATCCATCTCGTAGATGTTATCCCCGCTATGCGCCCATTTTTTATTTAATAAAACAAACTAATAATAAAATATACAAAAATTGATACACAAACGATGTATAAATAATAATGTGAATTATATATTATTTATATATATTATTGAATTTAAAAAATCTAGATTAAAAACTAATTAATTTTTACTTAACACGAAAAACTCATTACCAATTTTTTTTAAAATTATTCAGACTACATATAAAATTTAAATCATCTATTAATGTTTTTTTATCTATTTTTTATTTCAAAAAATAAAAATTACAATACAATAAAATAAAATAAAAAACACTAAAATATAAGAAATAAAGTCTAGAAAAGAAAACAAAGAAAAAGGCCCATGTGCACAACTATTGTATTAGTCCATTCTAATAATTTATCCAAAATAACTTACTAAGCCTTTCTACAGGCCCTGCTATATTAATAACATATTACACGGTCCGGCCCGATTATTTTATTAAGCCCATTTGTCCATTTTTTTTCAGTCCATTTGGATGAGTCATAATCCAAAATGGACGGTCCAGATACATCTACTAATTCATCCACTTTGATGAGGGAACGGTCAGGATTGAATCGAAAAATCTAGAAGAGTTGCTCAATCTGAATATACACGTGTAGGGTTGTAAATTCAAAATCTAGTATTTTCTGACCATATGGACGGTCAGGATTGAATCGAAAATTCAGAAAAAAATACAAAACATGGCAAAACCCTAATCTCTTCCCTTCTCACCGTTGTTACCCATTTTTCTCGATATCCATTTTCATTTTTCAAACATTTCATAAACATCCATTTTTACCTTCATCTTCATATCCATTTTTCTCCTTTATTCAAAATACAAACGCAGGAGTAAAATCTGGTTAACATTCATCAAATCCAAACTCAACACAAATGATTTAAAATCTAAATAATAGATTTTTGGATCTGACAAATGAATCATATTCTATTGTAATTTTTTTCCCGAGATAATAGTTAATATTTATAGATCCGAAATACTTATACTCAGTGTTTTTGGAATTTTAGCCCAAATCATAATGATTTTTCATCTTTGTTTTCGGCTTTGAAAAATGACGACTTTTATTTTCTTTATAAACTCGAGCATCATTTCGATTTCTTGTATTTTTTACGGATTTTTAAAAAATGAAAGTTTTTCGAGAATACGGTGTATATTTTAGAAATTTGTTAGCATATAATGTTTTGGGGCGACAATGGTATTATTCGTATTTTTAGCATAAAATTTGGTCTCGATTTCTTTTTATAGTATATTGTTTTCATTTGGAATTTTACTCGTATTTTTCAATTGTTGTGTTATTGTTCGGCTATGAAAATGACAATGTTCATTTTCTAATGAAATCAGTTAATCATTTATGTTTCTTGTATTTTTATTTTTAAAAATAATATTTTTCAAGAATACAAGAAAAACTTTTAAAGATTTTTTAGCATATGTTGGGAAATTTATTGTTTAGATTTTTATGAATGCCAGGTAAAACTTAGACTAGAAAGTTGGCACCCCATTTTCTTTGTCATTTTTGTTGTAATAGATAAATTTGGATGAGTGAGTCAAGTCAACTATGCCTATGAGATACAAGAGCCAACCAAGAAGTGAAGTGAAGAACTCATTTGAAACAACCGAGTGTTGACAAGAAAGAAGATATGGAACTCAACCGGGATAGTATCGGTGTGACAAAAAGCAAAACCAAGACAACTCATGGAGCCGAGTTGAAATGCAAATCAAGTCGTCTAAAAATGAAGAAAAAGAAGAAGCGAGTTGAATGAAGATAATCAATTCAAGCCGTTGCACACAAAGTATGGAAGGTTACTTATTTTAGTAATATCTCCATGATACCTGCATCGAAATAAATTAATGCAAAGGCGTGCATTATAATAAGCAAAAAGTCGACATTCAAGAGTATGAGGTAGTGGATGTCTCACATGCTTGAAAAGCACAAGAGGAAATCGATGTCAAGCGTTATTATTTGAATAATTTTCTATCTCTTCAACGGATAGTTTTTCAAATAATACTATAAAAGGACTGAAAATTCAAAAAGAAGATATATAGATGATGCGTACACAAGCTTAAGCAGAACAAGAAGAAACATATTTAATACGCATAGAAAAGTCGAATAAAAATTCATATATCTTCAAGTCCAATTTATCAGCATTTCAACATCCAACACAAATTGTGAAGGACTACGAAATCATCAAAGTTGAAGAGAAAACTTTAAATCTTTGGGGTCTACATTTCTGGTGTGGATGTGTAGGAAGAACTCGAGTTGCTTGGAGGGTCATGATCAAATCCAACAACTTGATAAAGTGAGTCAGTAGTAGCAAGGTTGCCTCGTGAAGAAGTTTGAGTCGGAAGAGAAGCCGGGTGATCAAGGCATCTCTAGACTGAGTCAAAGGAACAAGTCAGCTGGGTGATCAAGACTTGGTTATAGACTGTGAACCACTTTATAATCTGATCAATACATAGTGGATTCCTCCAGGAGTTGGAGAAGAGAGGATTAGAAGAATTACCTTATCTTCGAACCTCTATAAAATATTGTGTCTATTTACTTTCAACATTTTAATTTCTGCTTTATTTATTTGTTGCTTGCTGAATTGAGCTATAATTGACATCCTAAGTGATAATAAGCCAAGCATACAAGAACAAGTGTTAAAATTCATATTCAATTAATTTTAAAGGGTGTTAAGATTTCCGCTTTGAAAAACCAAGTCACTTTATAAGCATTTTTATAAAATCACTAAGTTACTTTACGATGACTCTCTTGATTCTCGCTATATAGTAACTCAAATTACTTGAAATAAACAACTCTGTTGCAACTATTGTTGAAAATATTTTTATCGAAAAAAATTTTAAGATAGTTTTTTCAACCCCTTCTAAACCTTCTAATACACCCTTAGGACCTACAAGTGGTATCGTGAGTGATTGGTTCATTGAGCCTTCCGTGACCGATTACTAGATCTTTGTATTTCAAAAGTTTAACACTTGAAATTCTTTGGTTCTTGCATAAGCAAAATTATCACTATGGAAGCAAATCTAATTCGTATTCCTATGTTCTCCATTGAAGAATTAGATGGTTGGAAAATTTGTATGCAGGCTCACCTATCAGCTTTACATGATGAAATGTGGATTGTGATAGAGGATGGGCTGCTGCAAATACTCAAAGTCAACACTGATGTTAGACGAACACAAATAGTCAAGGAGAAGAGATCTAGCGACCACTAGACCAACTATGGTTGAAAAACAAGAGCCGAGTGGACAAATGATGATAGAAAAAGATATAACCTGGACAATGTGGCCAATGATATACTCTAGAAGACGTTGGACAAAGCCATGTTCAATAAAGTCAAATCATGCAAGACAGCAAAAGAAATTTGGGATAAATTAACTTTAATTTGTGAAGGATCAGAGCAAATTAAAGAAAACAAACTATCCGTAGATGTCTGAGAAGTTTGAAAATTTCAAAATGCTTGCAGGAGAAACTTTGGATCGCCTAGATTCACCGAGATCACAAACAAACTATCTGCACTTGGAAAGAATATACACAAAAAGAAATGTGTATGAAGATTCTCGGTTTCCAGTTGAATGGGAAATGAAAGTCATGGCTCTAAGACATTCAATGGACCTATCAAAAACATCTAATCATGAGCTATTCTCAGACCTCAAAAGCTTATGAATTTGAGCCGAGAAGAAAAGATCAAGAGGAGATAGTTGTACCAAAACAACTCGCACTTATAGTCAAAGATGGAAAGAGAGTCAAGGAAGGAAGTGATTGATCAGGAGGAAATAGCCCGATGGTTAAGAGATTCAACAAGTTCTTTAATAAGAACTACAAGAAAAACAAGGTGAAACCTCAAGAAGACATTCAACTCCTCCAAGTCAAGGAAATATAGGCCACCCAAAAGAACTCGAGCATCAAAAGGTTGAATATCAAAGAGTCGACAATCCTAGAAATGAAAGCCACCAAAAAATTGAAAACATGTGTTGGAATTACAGACAACCAGGACATTTGGCTATTGATCATCCCATATCCAATAGTCAATAAGTACGAAATGAAGAAGAAAGAAAAGAGTCTTGAGAGAAAGAAGACAAGAAAAGAAAAAAGGCTATGTTAGCCGCCGAGACATTAAGACAAATCGAGTCAAAGGCGGTGACACGACACATAGTAGTGAAGTAGACTACTCAAGTGATTCTCAAGAAAAAGCCTTAACTGCCTTATGTCCAAAGAGCAAGACAAATCGGACCAGGAAGATGAGGTACACTCTAACTTATCTCATTCGGGACACTAGTGATAGTGACTGATACACACACTTCATCACCCACGATCTTTATGATTCATTAGGCAAAATGATGATAGATTTTGAGCACATCAAATCCTCACACACACACTATTAAATGAGGAAAATAGCCAACTCAAAGGCCAAAACTCTCACCGACTAATGAGTTAAATTCTCTAAGTCACATAGCCGATAAGAACAAAGAGCTAAATCTTCGAGAATATTACACTATTAGTAGAGATAGTCACTTATAGAAAAGAGGGAAAATGAGCTCAAGAATGTGATTACTTCATTTACAAAGGCATCTAAATCATTGGATGACCTTCTTATGAGCCAAAGAGAATGTGGAGATAAGACAGTGCCTAGATATAATTCCTTTGTGCACAATAAGCTCCCAGTGATTTTGGAGAAAGGATCTTCAAGTAATGAAGCATCTCAAAACCCAAAACACCAAATCTGCACCCACATTTATTCCAAAGCACAATCACAAACAAGCAGGCCTTGGATACAAAGAAAAGAACACGGCCGAGTTGAGTATCTTTGAGAGGGCACCGAGAAGAAATCCGGCGAGTTCCTCAACAAACTCAAAATAGGAGGTACTTCTGAAACACAAACAGAGCTACCAAAACCCTTAAGTTTTATCAAAGAAACACACATGATGGGAATGGTAGAAACTATCTAAGCCAAACTGATTGGAATAATGTGAAATATCAAAGAAAGACCTATGGAATACAAGCCTAAATGGCAAAGACCTAGATTTCAACAAAGGTCATTCCAAAGGCAAAATAGCTATCCTCAAAGCACACACATATGCACACAGACACTACACTCATAAATATCACAATTACACCAAGAATGAAATTGCTAAAACACACACACATGCATACAGACAAAAGAGACAGTTGTATGAACCTAAAACACACAAGCAATTTGCAAATGTGCACTATGATTATGGCACTGATAGATGGAAACCTCTTAGAGTCAAATCATTTGGCTATAGGTTGGTTGGTTCATCTTACAACACTAACCCCTCAGGACCCCAGGCAAGTATGGGTACTAAAAACTAATTTCCTTGATTGCAGGTTCAAAGAACAATGAAAAAGTGCGGAACCGATACATGGATAGTGGTTGTTCTAGACATATGACAGGAAACAAGAAAAATCTATCAAACTTCAAGGAGATTAGAGGTGCTAAAGTTATATTTGGAGGAAATGAAGCTCCAGGGGAAATCGAGGCACATGATCCATCAAGAAAATGAATTGGAGATTACTGAGATGTTGCTTATGTTGAAGGACTCAACTTCAACTTGCTCAAAGATAAGTCAACTCTATGATAAAGGCTAAATGTTGGATTCAATATGGGAGTGTGCCAAATCAAAGATGTTGAATCAAATGAAATAAATAGTCTTTTGCAATGATCAAGGAAGAAGAATATGTATATGGTAGATTGGTCTACTCTACACCAAGTACTGTCTACTAGCAAAGAGCACAACCGAATCAAGTTAGTCAGCCAGTGTTGTGAGTCATCTAAACTTCAAGACAATCAACAAACTTGCAAGGAGTCATCTTGTGGAAGATTGCGGACTCGATGTACAAGAAGGAAAGTGTTTGTGATGCATGCCGATGGGAAAGCAAATCAAATCTTCATTCAAAGAAAAGTCTAATCCTTCATCAACAAGGATATCGCATTTCTTTGCATGGATTTATTTGGTCTGTTGAACTACCAACATAAGTGGAAAGAAATACACTTTAGTGGTAGTGGATGATTATTCAAGATATACATGGACAATATTTATG